>JANIJG010011772.1:0-10123 GCA_024611175.1 Megaceryle torquata | reverse complement strand
CGGCCCCCCGCCCGTGGCCCGCCCCTGAGCCGCGGCGGGGCGGAGCGGAGCGGAGCGCGGCGGAGCGGAGCGGCCCCTCCGGCCGCAGCGGGGGTGGGAGGAGGCGGGGGCGGCCCCGCTGCGAGAGCGGGGATGGGGGCGGCATAATGCTCCGCTCCGGCCCGGGGCCGCCCGGCACAAAGGCAGAGCGGAGGAGCGGGCAGCTGAGACCCCGACCACCAAGCACCCCGACCCCCTGCACCCCAGGATCCCAGTGGCCACGCACCCTGACCCTCTGCACCCCAGCATCCCAATGCGCATGCACCCTCTGCACCCCAGCACCCATGCATCCCAACCCCTGCACCCCAGCATCTATGTGCTCCAGCACCTGGCACCGTCATACCCGAGCATCTTCATAACCCAACCCCTTGCACCCTGCCCCCCTGTCCCCTCTACACCCTGTCCCTTGGTTCCCCAGCACTCTGATTCCTGCACCCTGGCTCTGGCCCTGCCCGTACCCCCAGGACCCAGCTGCAGCACACAGGGAGCCATGGGCTGGGTTGTCAGCTGCTGAACCGCGCTTGGAGGAATCCCAAATACCTGGAATATTTTCCTACTATTAGTTTACCATGCAAAAATAAAACAGTTGCCCCAAGGATACTGTGTCAAAAGGAGGTGTCCACAGGACAACTCATTTATTAAGTCATTATCCACCCCACCGAAAACTCCCCAGGCCTGCAGAGTCTTTGCTCAGCCTGGGATCATCTTGGCTGGGGCACCAGGCAACACAGTCCCTTCTCCAGGCCCCAAAATTCACCTTCTTTGGGTGTCTCTGCACAGAGAACACCCCAAAGCCACCTTGCCCTTGCTCTCCGAACCCCCACTTCATTTTATTTAACCAGCTCAGGCTCTTCCCTGATGTAACCACATTAGGGTGTTATTTCCCTCACATGAACGTTGTGTCATATCCCTCAGGGATTATGACACATTCTTCTATTAAGGAGCAGGCAAGCAGTGCCTGGGCTTGGCTGCATAGTCAAGCTCCAGGCAGCCTTTGCCGGCACCCACCTGGATCCACGAGCAATGCAGCTCAGCACCCAAAGCGCCAGCACAGCTGCAATCCAGGCACAGGAATACTCTGGAAAGGACAAATTAAGCAGATTTGAAGCTGAGAGTGCAGTGAGGGGACAGGGTGGGCAGGGGTCCATGCCCCTTGGCAGTCATCCTCACCCCAGCCCCATGACAGGAACACTTCCAGACACCGGTAGCTTGGGGCACAAAGCAGGACATTTGCAAAGACAGTTCCAGAAATGGCCTTGTCTTGGCCTGAGCGATTTGACGCAATTTCACTAATTGGGGTTTGCCTACAGAGACGAGCTGCCCAGTCTTTTCCCAACTGCCACTTCCAGCCATGGCCCCATCTGCGAGCATGTTTTGCTTCCACCTTGAGTTTTCTTCCTGATGCTTATTTATGTGCAAAACAACCACTCTTTTTTTCTACCCACCCCAGCTGCAACAATGCACCATTGTGCTTTTTAATTTGGGTGCAATGCAGGAGGAGTCGTTATTTAACACGCGCAGAGCCCTGCTCAGTGCCAGGAGTGCACGTGGATGTGGCACATCAACACTGAGGTCTCAGTTCTTCTCTGCTTCAGCTTTGAGAGAGGGATTATGTGTCATGGCTTCCGCTCAACAACCCGACAGGGCCTTCCCACCCTTCCCATGTTGGTAGAAAATGGCCCCAGGTTCCCATTTTATCTTTACTGCTGAATTTTTAATCAGGGGTAAAAACTGCCTAAAAACTGCCCCCCTTGATGCCCCAGAACCTTTGCCCACCCCTGCACACACCGCTGGTCATCCCTGGAAACCCTCTGCTCCAGGAGGAACATGAGCATTCAACAGGAAAAGGAACCAACTCAGCTTCTTGCTCTGTCCCCAAGGGGTGCCTGGATGAGTCCCTTATTGTCATCCACCAGTGGAAGAAGCCGCCCAAATGACAGTACCAGGAATTAATTTTTGTGCGTGGTTACAGTAAGAGACCCCAAACCTGCCAATGTGTGAGCCTGGCCATGGCCATGGGGCTGCAGGACATGCCAGGACCCACACCGCATGCCCGATGCCCAGGGAGAGCTCGCCCAAGGACGGCTCCAGCTCTGGCTGAGCCTCCAGCAGCAAGTCCTCCAGGGCTGGGACCTTCCCAGCATCACAGGACTGGGACTGGCTGCTGCTGTCCTGAAAACAGTATCTAATGATACTAATCCTGGCAAGCTATAAAATGAGCCTGACATTTACTGTGGTTCCGGTTTCACTGGGTATAAGCTGCCTTTTATTAAAGTGGGAAGCCGGATTTCTAGCCCTGCTTGCAGAGTTCAAACTCACCTCATTAGCCAAGGAAACGCTGGATGGGAACCGCGGGGTCACGCAATTTATTTTCACTAATCACTCCCCATGATTCCTTTAAAAAATAAACTCCTCATCAAAAGTCTGAATTCGTTAATTATTTCTCTGTTTGATCAGCAATAGAAACCATCAGCAGAAATCTGTGCTGACACCTTCTTCTTAAAAACACTGGGGTTTCTCTTCCCCCACAGGGAAGGCGGCATTCCACAGCTCCCATCGGGGTTTAACAGCAAAATATGATAATCCGAGGGCTGCGGGGTTTGGACATGTGATGCCTGATATTTTGCGCCGGTTCACAGAGGGGTGACATCTCTCTGCCTCAGCTCGTGCTTCCCTCGGTGAGAGCAGCTGTGCTGAGAGCGGGGCTGAGGCACTCAAAGTGCCCAGCACCAAGCGAGAGACATTAATTGAAGAGGCCTCTAATTATTTAATGTCCTCATTCCCTCGGGATTGGGAAGGGCTATAAATTCCTGCTACAAAAGGTTTAAAAATATGGCCACAAATCTGTGAGAGAGGGACCTGAAATGCTCACAGCTCATGCCTGGATGGTGAGACAGGGTTGAGATCCACTTTGGCTGTAAGGAAGCTGCTGGAGATGTGTCACGAGACCAGGCCCTGCCTCAATGATCCATTTTAAGAGCTCATTTCAGCTCTTAAAAATGATCAGACCAATAACTTAGGGCCTCACAGCGCTGGCAGCAACATGGCCGGCAACCGCATCCCTATGAATCATCACCTCGGGATGAAGAGTGGCAGGGAAAGACTTTAATTCCAGCCCCACTTTGCTGCCCTGTGGTGCTGGGGACTGGGTGTGGCGCTCAGGGCTGGCTGGAAGCCATGGAGACCCTGAGAACCCGGCCACTCTGCAGCACAGGCGTGTCCTCGACAGGTTGGCCAGAAAACTGCATCACTGCTCTCAGGGGTCTCAGACCCGCTGAGCACCCAGGATCCTGCCGTAAGCTCCATGCACGAGACTAAAACCTGACTACGGTTGCTCCTGTCAGGGAGCAATTAGCCTGCTCAGCTGCCCCCCAGCACACACTTAACTCTCCACACCTCCAAAAGCAGTAAAACCCACAGCTCAGTCTCTCCTGGGCTCCTCTGCCACGGCGGAGGGTGCCCAATAGGGCAAGAGGCAGCTGGATGGGCAATAGCCAAGGGGTCCATGGTGGGGAGAGTGGTTTTCTGCTGGGCACTGGCTGGGTGGCTGCAGAAACCAGCTGCAAAGGGGTCTGAGCACTGTCAGATTCAGGCAGGTTTAGGAGGTCCACCAGGGACATCCAGATAAGTTTGGTGGTGAGCTTCCAGCCTGTGAGTGTGGGTGAAGGATACCAGTTGTGCCAGTATAGCCAGTTACACAATCTGGGTGTAGTCCAGGTTGAACTGCAAACGGCAGCAAATGGAGTCGGTGCCCTCAGGAAGGCAAGTTATTTTTGGGGTGCAGATGGGGACAAGGAGGCCCAGAGGCATTAAGCAGTTGCCCACCAGTGAGGTGGGCAGTTCAGACCTCTTCCCCTGCTCCCCATGCTGCAGCCATCCCCCAGTTCCCTCGGAGATGCTTCTGGCAAACTGGGAAGGGGGGAGGAGCTGGGACTCTGCCCGGGGAGCCATTGCACAGCAGCGGCCATTAAAAATCTTCCCAGACCCCCAACTCCCCCATTCAGGCAGACAACCATCAATCTACAAATTATTTTAAAGCACCGTGCCAGAGCAGAAGGTTGATTTATGCCTTACAAGGCTCGAGCTATTTTCATTTGTCTGATTTATTAACGTTACATAAAATTACAGAGAGCTGCTGATTTATTGGCGGCTGGATCCTCGCTGCTTGTGCTCTCTCCTGGGATTCAGGGATACCTGCTCCTGGTGACCAGATCCGAAGCACAACAGCCCCTAAGAGAGACAATCTCTGCAAGTCCTCACATGCTTGTGGAAAGCAAAGTCCTTCAGCCTCCAGAAACTGCAATTTGCCTCTTGGAAACAGGCCTCCAAATTAAAAGAGATGAATTTCTGGAGGAGACGATGCTTATAAATGATCAGAGACTGGGGAAGGAACTGGTGGCACAAACCTTAGTCTTGGTTTTAGCAACGAGAGGCTCCCTGAATTGTCAGGTCTGAAATATTTGAGCAGCACGGTCCCCTCCCCACCCGAGTGAAGCCTCTGGTTTCAGTAACAGCAGTGGAGGGGGCATGGGGCAGTGCGGGGGCCCAGGACACCCCCCACCCCCCCTCAGCCTCCGCCAAGAGTACAAAAGGAGTTTAACAGCTTCATCTCCCACATCTGGTTGTGCTTAAAACTCGTGTAGCTAATAGGGCTTTTTCCAGCCCAGTGAGAGCAGAAGGCTGGAGCCAGGGAGCGTCCCCTGTCCCGAGCATCCCCGCTCCCGTTCGCAATTAAACCCAGCTCCTCCTCTCCGGTGAGAGTTTAAGCGGCCTCGATTCCCTTCCCTTTCTCACTGTAGGGGAGGGAAAAAGCCACGGGCTGGCTGCTTTGCTCCCCACCACGATGGAGAAGGTTCAGTGGTCCTCACTTTGCAGCACAACGGGCGAGCCCCAAGCCCCAGAGCATCACCCCGTGGCATGGGGACCCCAAACTGTGCAAAGATGGGCAAGGTTGTGGGTATAGTAGCAGCTTTATTTATTTAAAGCAGCTGCTGGGGGTAAACACGAAGATCCTGGTGCATCCCAAGAAGCGTCCTCATGGGTTTATCTTTGCTGGGAGGCAGTGGTGGGGAGCAGGAAGAGGACTTCAGGAACCATTTGTTTACCCCGTTTGTCCATTTGTTGAAAATCATAATTCAACTCTAAAATTGTATCCCAGGACAAACACATCCTTTTAATTTATACAATATGATAAATAAAAAATGACTATGAAATTTGGGGATGAACCACCAGCATGGACCCAGCAGAGCAGCCACTGGCACCGATGTCAGCCTCAGCTGAGGGGTCCTGTGCAGGGCTTAATCCCCCCGAACACCCAATTTAGCAGCAGTGGCTGCAGAACTGGAGCCACACTCCGTGTGCACAAAGAGAAAAGATTTATCTTGAGAGGCTAAATCCACTTAGAGGAGCTTTAGGGGCCATAAATTGATTGCTCAGGGGACACCACGACGGCAACAGGAAACAGCTCCATATTTACTGAGGTTTCTGTGTTTTTTCCGCATCACAGTCACCGCACGCTTGCCGAGCAGGCAAACGGGTCTGAAGCCGCAATCGAAGCCCATGCTCGTGGGGTGGAGTTAAAAGGAGGCATCTGGACCTTTCACAAAGGGGGACCAACATCCCCGTGGCCGTGGCAGCCCCATCCACGGTGTCAACAATCACCAGGGTTTGAGGGCAAGATGTGGGATGAAACACTCGTCCAAAGCAGGGAAGATTGCGGCTACATCCCAGGACCACTTCCAGCATCCTGGTGAGCTGCGTGTCCCATGGCTGCTGCTGCACCAGTAGGAACCAGGAGTGCAAAAGCACAATGAAAAAAAAGCTGCAACCAGGTGTGGGGGATCAAATCCCTTTGTGAAGAGACACATCCTAAACAAAAATAATGGAGCAAACCAGCAAATAACAGATGAATCTTACCTTTTCTGTTCCTTTCATCCATCTGGCTCCTGCCTTCTTTCTAACCCTTATTTTTGGCCAAGATATCATTTGCATCTGAGGTGAAAAACAGGGAGAGTTTCTCCTGAAGGTTCTGCATAGCTGCTGGGCAGGACCCACCAGAATGGGGCTTCCCTTAGGGAACCCTGGGAGGTCACCCAACAACCGTGCATCCCCAGGACAACCTCAGCACAGTCCCACCCACATCCACTTCCCTTCACAGAATTTAGAGTATTGTTTAAAAAAAAAAAAAAGAAAAAGACACTGATTTCCCCTGCACCATTTTTTTGTTTTGTTTTTCCAGGGGCCAGAAATTCCTCTGCACAAGTGGCCTTGATGCTGGTAAACACCAGCCGAGCAGCTCTGGCTCCGTGTGTTAAACAGAGCAGAGCGACATGAGCAACGGCTGCGTGGAAGGGTGGGCACGGACGGGGCCATGGACAGGGACGGGTCCTCACAGCACATTCCTCCCCACAACACAGACACAGGGTGTGAGCTCACACTGACCTGAGCCTCAGAGGGGCTTAATTTAAGCATGTGCCTAAGGATGTGGAAAGCTGAGGCAGAAGAGGATGGAACACCAGCACATCCTGCACAGATGATAGAAAGGCCACTGGAAAATGCTGCAGACTCCCTGTGCTTCCTCGACCCGTTGTCCCCAGCACCTGGTGGGACACCCTGCCCTCTGGAGCAGCAGTCATGGCTGTGTCACTCAAGATACGTATCCAGGTTTAGTAATTAAAGGCTGGTTTGCCCCTCACATTTTACCCAGGCGCTTTCTAAATGCTCACAGTCCACTTCCCCGCACAGCGGCGAAGCCCCAGTGGGAGCACAATGGAGTCTTGTTTCTGGTAACCCGAGATGCCTTCGGCCCAGCTCTTTAATTTTAGACTCCAACGCGCTCGCATTCCTCAGCACGACAATGGCAGATATTTATACTCTGGAATGCAGAGCCCAGCGCTAATTTAACTGGGCTGGGGAACCCAGGCAGGGCTGTTCTCCAAACCAGGCTCTCGCCAAGAGAAAAATCGGACTGGGCAGACTTTTATGGGTTTGCAAATCTTCCCGTTTGTTCACCAGCCCCCTCAGATTCCCCAAGTTAAATGATGCTGCCTGTGAAGGCAGCGGCCACATTGCCCAGGAGATGGACGAGCCAGATGGGTTGGGTAGGAGAGGGTGGTGTGGCCACAGCCGGCTGCCACCTGAGGAACAGGCTCCTACTCCTAGCAACAGGGTGTGCAGAGAGGTTCAAAACCACCAAAGGGTCATCTGGATGTGAGTCCATCTTCTGCACACAGGAGAGAGCTGCCCGGGTTTGCAAAGCATGAGGGATCTACAGAGGCTGGTTTTGCTTATGACACAGGACCTCTTGCTCAAGCTGATGTGGTTGTTGAAGGTCTTGTGCCCCAGATCTGCTGCAGTGCCAAAAAAATCTTTTACAACCCTCAGCACAACCCGACTCTCCTGAGAAGTGTTTTCCACTATCATCCTTGGGAAGGATGTCCTGGCTGGGCCACAGCAGCAGCTTGAGCTGGTCCTTTGGTTCACCAGCGCAAGTGGGATCTCAAGCTGCTGCTCTTAATGACTTACAACATCCAGGGAAATGAAGAAAGTGTCTTTGAGGTCTCCTCAACATGGCTGATGAGGCTGGAGATGCTACAGAACCCTCACAGCAGCTTCATTTTGGCTTTCCCTCTGCCATGCCTCAGTTCTCCCCATCAGTGAAAGAGAAAGACAAAGCTTTCTTTGGGTGCTGGCACACTGGTGCACATCCCAGCCTGGAGGCCTGTCCCTGGAGAAGGATGCTGCAGGACAGTGACAACAAAGCCCAAGGGAGCACCAATGATCTCTGTTTCAGAGCCACGGAGGTGGATGCCACTCGTGCGTGCAGGACGCCACATTGACGCCTGCAAAGTGGTCCCAACTTCACCGGGTCGGGGGGATGGCAGCTAATTGAGAGAGGAGCAGTATTAGCAGATAAGGGAAGAGGTCAGGGTGGCAAAGCTAAATCCTTGACCTGTTATTTAAAAGGTCAGGCAGAGTTCAATAGACTACTCCAGGTCAATTCACTCAATTAAAATATTAAAAGTTCGAGGCAGGAGCCCAGGGATGGACGTTTATTCCCTTCTCCTCCTCACAGGGGGAGAGGGATTAGGGATTATGGGGGGGGGGGGGGGGGGGCGTGTCCTGGTGGGCAAGGGGACATGCAATGAGAGGCAAGGAGCCTCCAAATAAACCTATTCCCATATCAGATGATTGCAAGAGAAAATGTCTGGCCACATCTGATACTACAGAATTCAGCATTTATCAGAGGTTGTCCCAGACAAAGGAGCTCAGGCTCTGCAGGTGGCATTAGGGATAACAGAGGAGAATCCATGGGACTGCGCAACCCCAGCCTGATGCTGCTGGAGGCAGCAGCCACTTCAAGCAGTGCTCTACTTCCAGCCAATGTGTTCCACCTCCAGCCAACATGCCCCACCTCTAGCCAACATATCCCACCTCCAGCCCACCTGTCCCACCTCCAGCCAATGTGTCCCTCCTCCAGCCACCAGCCCTCAGGACAGGAAGACCCCACTCCCATCCCTGCCACTGCTCAGAACTCCTGAAGAACCAGAAACCCATCCTGGCCAGGGTCCTCCACAGTACCTGCTCTGGCTGAAAGAGGGCTGAGATTTGGGCTGTGCTGCCAGGAGGTGATGGGGATGTGGTTCTTCTTCTGAACTGAAGGGCCAGCTCTGCCCACATGCCACCACCATGGACAAGCATCAGCTGGGAGCAGCTGTGCCCATGTGTGTCGGTGTCTGGGGGGAGGAGGACTCCCAGCAGCTACAGGTCAGGTTTTGTACCATCATGGGTTTCTGTTTATTTCTGACGATGGTGGCCAGGACACACAGCCGTGGCACAGCCGGAGCACACAGGATGTGTCCAGGCCCCCGGTGCTGTGCACAGCCTGCTCACACCCGCACCAAAAGTGCTTTTCACACCCTCCCCACGCCCACAGCCTCCTATGGCAACTCCAATTAATCTTTGTCAGGGGGCAATCAGAAGGCGAGGGGACAGGGGCATATAGACACGTCAGCAATTAATCTAATTCCATTTAATGGAGAGAAGGGAAGGAAAGGCTCTTGGGACAGAGACATTGCCTGGAAGGACCCCCAGATCCCCGCAGTGGCCAAGGCTGAGGGTACAATGAGGTGCTCCTTCCTCTGAGCAATTTAGAGCCAAGTGCTGTTCTACTTAGAGGAGAGGTTTATTCAGACCATGGAGCCGGCACATTTAAAATCACCATTCCCTTGTCCATCCCTATCACAGACGGGTCTCTGCCATTAGGAGCTGGGTCATGCAAACAGGACCCACAAGCTGCCCGTGAAGCTCAAGGACCAAGCAGCAAAGCAGGGATGACATTCCCAAGAGTTGGCCTCTCTTGCCATAAACATTTGAGTATGAGCTTTGCTTCTTCTTCCTCCTGCCCCAATATTTGACTGGTTCCAAGCCTGGCTGGTAGGAACACGTGGTCTTCTCATCAGACAGGCTGTGGTCCCAACAAAGCTGTCAGCTCCATCAGAAAAGGCAGAGCTGCTGATGACTGAGAATTGGCCAGATCTCATCAGGAGGATGAAAGAAAGCAGTGTCCTGCCTCCAGTGGAGTGATGCCACCCACGATTTGTGTCCATGATGACCCACGTGAGTCATCGTAGATCAGCAAAGGCTTTGTTGGTAGTGGATAAACAAAGCTTGCTCATCTCTGAGAGGGCCTTGCACCAAGCAATTGTGCTTTAAAAGAATAAATAAAAGCTTTCAGCAAAATTAGCAACAGAAGAAATAGATAAACACTAAGGAGATATTGACTTCTGTTGAGGTGAACGTCAAGATTTATTGACCTGGGGAGGCAAATATTGACCAAGGCAAAGCTAAGGTCAATAATTAACTCAAGGGATGATAAATCAACGCACAATGAAACATGAACTCTGGGCGGGCGTTGTTACAGGCATTTTGAATGTCTCCATTGAGGAACCTCTTGACTTCCTGCAAGACTTTTGGTTAGGTAGTAGGACATCAAACACATGGTGGATGTGCATATCAAAGCCCAGAAATGAGAAGAGAAGAGAAGAGAAGAGAAGAGAAGAGAAGAGAAGAGAAGAGAAGAGAA
>JANIJG010011771.1:0-60521 GCA_024611175.1 Megaceryle torquata | reverse complement strand
AGTCTCCTTCTCTGGAGACTTTCAAGACCTGTCTGGATGCATTTCTGAGTGATCTGCTCTAGTTCTGTCCTGCTCTGTCAGGGGGGTTGGACTCGGTGATCTTCAGAGGTCCCTTCCAACTCCCAACATTCTGTGATTCTGTCAGTTTCTGAGAAATGTGTTGCAGTTCAGTGACAGAATGATTTTCTGTTAGGCTTCATTACTGACTAGGAGGACTTGATTAACATCTTTGACTTTTGACATACGGTATTTTATGAACTCTTTGATCTAAGGATTTGATAGCAATATATGGGGCCTTCAGTAGAAGACCAGCAGTTCAAACCAGAATTTTTTTCTCATGATTAGAGATGACATATAAAAGCTGTTCTCTGTCCTCCTGGCAATAATCTCTGCCCATTTATTAGTCTACCAATGCCCACATAATTATTTTAAGTTAAGCAGAAAGTATGTCTCTAGTCCTGTGGAGGTTGGTGGCATCACTTGTGTTTTTAATTAGATTTATGTTTGCTGAATCAGAACCTGAGTAAGAGAGTGACTTTAGTGAAGAGTGGGTGCTAAGTCTCTTATGAATCAGGTCCTTTTGTTATCTTAAAGTTATTTCTAAAAAATGTTCCTTACAGAAAAGGAATGAGTTTTAATGACTTTGGAACAGTTTCTCCTGGTGTTAATGGATAGTCAATTTGTTGGAAAATTCTGTACTTCGCCCTGGAGAGGAACTTGCAGAATAAATTATTACTTAACCTAACAATAAAGTTTGGGTCAATTCCTTGAAAATAAATTATTGCTCATTTGAAGGTCATGCTGTGGTTGGTATTGTTTCCAGCTCAATGATTAAAAGCTTAGTCATCCTCTTCAGTTTCTCCTGGATTGGTGCCTTGTGTGTAGGAACTGAGTCTGAGCTTGACCGGGACCAACAGGCCAGTGTGTTGGTCTGTGTATTGATGAGGAACCTTTTTAAGAGCGAGGTATTAGTAATACTCATTTTTTTGCCTTTGTTCTCTTTAAGAAGCAAACCGCTACATTTTTTACACATTTTTTTTCTTTGCACATCAAAAGTAGCTGAAACTTGCTTTACTGATTTGTACTCTGTTATAACAGCAAAGAGCAGCCCTCTTTCATTGGGAAGTAAAAGCTTAGGGAAACATGGACTTTGGTTGTCATTGTTTCTGCCTGGATTTCCAGATGTGCAGAAGTCTTCTGTATGGTCCCTCCATTCTAGACCCCTCTTCTCATCACAGGAAGAATACCTTCGGTTGTTGATGGTCACAGCTCTTGCTGATTCTCCAGCATTCTCAGTATCTTGAGCATTCTCCGTGTCCCACTTGGAGCAAGCTAGAGCTCAGTGGGTTTCCATTTCACTTGCAATTTTTCATCAGAGAAGGGACAACAGGAAGGAGCACTTAAAACAGAATATAAGGCTGCTTTGATCTGCGCCCTTGCAAAGCTTTCCAAAAGCTACTAATTAGTCCCTACAGGGGGGACTACTACGCAGTGCTGAGTAGCAATGTTAACCAGGTTTTGCAGTGTGGTACTCTTCAGGTACAAGCTCTCAGGGGAAAGAGGAGGAAACCTACCGTCTCTGCTGGAGGAGTTCAGCAGCCTCCTTTGGAAGCAGTCATAATTATCCCATTATTTCCAGAGAAGGGTAAGACTGTTGCATTTCCTCCAAGTTGACAGCAAGTCATAGATCCTAACCTTTCTTGCACATCCAGTTAGACCCAGAATTTTCACTTAGAGGGGGGGGATCCTTTTATTCAGAGTCTGCAAAGTACCATGCTCCTGCAGCTGGACTGACCATGCAGCAACCAGTGAGGGAAAAGGTGCCTAGATTCTTTAATTGCACAGAAAAGAAATTTTTCCTCCCCTTATCTTGCTAGTTGGCTGTATTAGCTTTCTCCTGCTGATTGCCTTTTTTTTTTTTTTTTTTTTCTTCCCCCCCCCCCCCGGCATGTATATGCATTTATTCCACTATTTTTGCAGTTTACTGGAACAGCAGGTTTAGCCAGGTCAACTAAAATGTGTGTTTTGTTTTGGTTTTGCTAGTTACTGTAGAATGTTGTGATGATCAGCATCAGAATTCTCAATACATAGTTTACATACTTAACCAACAGCTACACATCTTGTTCTTTTTTGAAGGGTTCTCACTAACTGACACCCAGATAACTAGGCACAAGTCCACAGGCAGACCCTCCTAAGGAGTGTTGACAGATGTACCAGGCTGTCCACCAGCATATGGCACTGGTCCAGAGTTACCAGAAAGTTTCCTTGCAATATAGCAGCTATCAACTGCAACATATGAATGCTCTAGAAATAAATTTGTTCTGATAGAAAAGATAATACTCTTACTAAGATGATGAAAGTGTGGTTTTTTGATTATCTGAGGAGACTGTAATTATGAAAATTGTTTTCCAGTGGGAATTGTTATTATGTGCTTAGATTTTTGGCAGCTTTCTGTTCTTACTGTGGCGTTAAAAGGCTTGAATCAGCAGCACACTTGAACGTACTTCACTGGCTTTCACAAACCTGAGTTTTCAGGGCTGTTTAATACAATGCTCAAAAGGATTTTGAATGTTTTGCATGTGGGGCTTTTTTCTGTCCTGAATCTATTGATGAGACTGATTTTTACATCTAGAAATTTGCATTTTGTGACTGGTTAACAAGGACAAATTATTTTTGTCTAAGTTAGGAGTGTCTAAAAAGCAGGAAAAATAGTTAATAACAGACATTTCACAGTGTTGTGGTTTAAACGTGAGCAGACTGAGCATGGAGGGGGGACAGGTGCTAACCCCAGGACCCTGAGGAGTCAGAGGGCAGCTGTTACCCCCTCCCCTTCTGTGCCACAGTCCAGAGAACCAGGAAACAGGGAGTTTGGGGTGGCCTCTTTCTTCCAGGGCGCTGGGAGCTGTGAGGGCATCTCAGCACCATGTGCACCACGCAATTCATTGCCATCTGAGAGCGAGTTTCCTATCTAATTCTGTGTCCTTCCCTTAACGTTCCTTCTTATGCTTTTTCTCCTGTTGTTAATTAAATCTGTTATAGTCTTAACTTCCAATCTTGAGTGAGGCATTTTTCTTTTTCCTTACTCCCCTTTTTATCCTCCCGTGGGAGGGAGAGGGGAAGGGGGCTAATCTATGTCAGCTTGTCCTGAGCCTTAAACGGAGACACACAGCTGCTGTGTGGGTGTTTTAAGTTGGGTAAATATACACAATGCAGGTGTATGCATTTGTTAAATATCTCTCTTGGGTGAGGACTTTGTTGTTAGTGTAGGAGAAGCGCTTTAACAGAAGAATATTTTCCACGTTGCAATTTCCTAATACAGTATCCACTTGGATCACAGTTCTGTAGAGAGAATGGGGGATGAAGAACATTGAAATGATGTTGGATGCTTGGGCAAGTTGGAAACAGATTTCTTTGGTTTCAGTGGATGATTCGTAAAAAAACCACCCCAAAATCCAAAAGAACAAAATAAAAACCTCACCAAAAAAGCCCCCAACACAAAAAGAATCCCCCAAACCAGGAAATATATGGCTTCAGAGAGTGATAGGAGTAGTTTTTACTAACATTTGATTAGTGTGAAAAATGCTTGAAGTGAAGGATTATTTAGGTTTGGAAGAATATTGTTGCCAAGGTGCTGTGGGACTGCATGTGCAGAATCTTCCTCTTAGCTCCCTATTCCAAGCTGTAGAGTGATCTCACAGTACAGCTGGCCTGCTCACAGCCTCAAAACAGGCTGCGGGCTTGCAGGAGTCCAGATGGCTTTTTTTCCTGTTTGGGACCACTGTTCCTTTCTAGATGACTCCTGTGCCAGGTGCTATTATTCTTCCCATTTCTGTCATCGTTAAAAGGATTTATTTTTTACTGTTACTATTATTGACATACTGAGAATGTCATGTGCATTTCACAAGCCTTCCTCGGTTTGCCGCGGTCCCTTGTAATTGTGAACACTTCCTGCCTCTTCTGATTCCATTCCCTTCTCCCTCCCCAACCTGATTGCTCTTCAGAAAGCAAAAGGCAGAACGTGTGGCTATAATGATGTATCCCTCTGCCCACATGTTTATTTTCTCCTTTCCATGTAGTTTCTCTTATCTCTCTCTAGCATGACCTGCTTCTGCTGGCTTGGGTTAGGAGAAGAGTGTCCCTTATGTTCAGTTTATGCTGAGGCTCTGATCCAAACTGGTACTATGCAATCCTACAGCAAATTGTTCCAGCAGAGGATCCTTTACCCGTTGTCACTCTCTTTTGAAATAATACAAATACACAACTGCATCTTTCATTTGTGCTGAAAGAAGTTTATATTAGAAATGTTAGATCTTTTTTTTCCTGAGCAAGAATAACAAAACAGACTAGTAGAATAAAATACAAAGTTTGAAGTTCCATGTGGTGGGGGAGAGAAATTTGCTAAAATATTTCCTCCTTGGCACCTGCCAGGTTTTGTGGAATATGAGGTAGTTAGCCTTTCACCATGGCAGGTTTTCCATATCCTGAACAGTAGGAGTTTTGTGCATCAAAGATGCAGAACAAGTGATTTACACGTATATGTTTTTGAATCTTCCATAACAATAAATCACTTATCCTTTACCCTGATGAGGACCGTTCAAGCAGAACTTTGTTATTATATAATTCCCTGAAAAGGAAAATTCCTGACTTTCCATAAAGCTACAGAATATTCACTTTCAGCCCTTGAATAAAAAAGGTAGTATCCTGTTTTAGCTGAAAGGGACCTGCAGAGATCTAATGCAATGTTTTGCTCAATGCAGAGCTAAGTTCAACGTTAGGTCAGGCTGCTCAGGTCCTGTCTGATCGACTTCTGAATATATTTCAGGATGAAAATTTCACTGTGTCCCTGTTACAGTGCATCGCGAGCCTGTGGTGAATTTTTTTTCACCCCGTAAGTCTTGAAAGGCAATTTGCTTTCCTCTTAGCCTTCGATATCTCCGGATCTCTGAGAATAGTCTGGCTCCATCTTCCCTGTAACATTCCTCTTTGTAATGAAGGCATACAAATGGGATCCTTCGCTTTGTGCAAACTTCTCTTCGAGCCTGAGTAAATCTAGTTCCTGAAGCCTCATGCCCTATGCTCCAGCACAGCTAAAAATCGTCGTTGCCTTCTGCTGAACTCCTGAAAACTTGACAAACCTGAAATCTTGTGATTTTTGAAGAAGCATAAAATATACCCGTCTTCCTAATATTTTCTAAACTTGTCTGCACAGAATCATGTCATAAGTTTGGGGTTTTTTTCTCATGTATTAAGATCAAGCAAAGCAAAGAAAGATTGATGTTATCTTTAACCTCTTCCATTTAATTTCTGAAATGAAATAATTTTTTTTCCCCACGATTTTTCATTAAGGGCTTGGTTATTTACTGAGGATTGTATCATTTATTTTCCAAGTTACAAGGTCCTGGGGTTTAACAAATACTAAGGGGGTGTCTTTTGGTTCAACTGGGGAAAGAATAGCTTATTTAGAAACACTGAAGTCTGAGTAATGTAAATATTGCTTAACTGAGACAGCTGTCCTAGACTCCCTAAATTGTCTGAGGTACTCTTTACAGTTATTGTAGTTTCTAATTTTAAATGCTACTGATGAGGATGTTTTCTCTGACAGTGACCTTTCCCTCAGTGGAAAAACTGACCTCATTATCACTTGTGCAAAACCCCTAGTCATAGAAACAAGCGTATTCTACTAAGGCTTATTATGGTGAGGGGTTTATAAAAGAATAGGAAGTTGCTCCAAAGCAAGAATTTGGTACGACAGAGAAACAAACAAAGCCCTTGAATAAAACCACTTGTTAAGCAGTTTAATTAGATGAATCTCTGGATGTTCTGATTCATTACTGTTCTTCCACATTTGATGCTATCATTACAAAAAGCAACAACAAGCAAACAAAAAAACCCCAAAACAAAAAGGAAAATCAAACCCATCTAATTCTGTTGACATTTACCTATTTATGCAAAATTTCCAGTTTTAATGAAAATTAATAATGAAAAATCATTAATATAAAGAAAGGTATCTATAGGTCTCTATCCCTTAGATCAGTCAAAAAATAGGGAAGGCAGCATATAAATGGGTGGAGGACATTTGGCAGAACTGCTCCTGCTGCTGTGTGAGTCTGGAAGTACTTCACCATTTCCTCTCTTTTGGGGAAAGACCATTATGGGCTATTCTGATCCATCCTTAGGTAGGAAGATGATAACAAAATGAAACAGATTGTTTCTGATGATGACTGTGATCAGCTGTGGATTCATATTTTGTTCTTTAGGAGATACAGTGCAACTCTGTAACTAATGTACTGAGGGACAATTTGGCGCAGGTAAATATTTCCATCTCACAGTGTCTGTAAGGTCCTCATCAAACTGTGACAGCTTTCCACTGCTTTTTCTTATAGTAATGGGAATCATATTTTGGATGTTGTTTCTGCTGAACACAGCTGTCTGAGATCACACTGCCTGTGGTAGCCCTTGTATTAAGATTGAACCCACTGAATTATAACACCTAGTGCCATATGAGATAATACTTAGAAACAACCTTGCTCGTTTGTTTTGTAGTATTACGTGTCTGATACAGGGATAAAGATGAATTCTGTCCAGTGTGATAGGCTTTCATAGCACTGGACTTCTGATATAGAGCATTCCATTTAGAAAAACAGAAATAATGTATTGGAACTTTCTGATTTTCTGCAACAAAAATCATAATGAAATGTCTTATTTCAGATCATCTTACCTCAGCTGGATTTTTTTCATCAGACTTGAACACCTTATTTCTTACATGTTTAGAGGTGAAAGTGGCATTTACCAACCTTATTTCTATTGAAGAAATGCACAGTGGTGTTAGATATTACTTCCTATGAGACCAGGAAGACACTGTCTCCTACGGAGTCATGTCAACTATAAAAGTTGGGTCACTTGAACTATAAAAGTTGGACGTTGACATATAAATCGGGGGTTGGACTAGATGACTTTTAAAGGTCCCTTCCAATCCCAAATATTCTGTGGTTCTGTGAAATTAAAATGCGGGTTTCCTTAAGAGTCTGTTAACAGTAGTTTAGTCTCCTAAGGTAATCAAAGTACTAGACAATGCAGTTCTATACTGACCTCATTCTTGAAGGAACTATATGTTCAACAAAACAAAATCATTCTGTTTCCATTGATTCTGAAATTACCTGTGTTCATAAAGATATTATTACAGAGTGTTTCTTGTAAATACAACCGTTAAAATGGTCTGTTGTCTGAAAAAGAATATTTCAGAAGTTCTTCTGAGTCAAAATCACAGGCTGCTAAGTTGTACTTCCTTGTTAGTGAAG
This sequence comes from Megaceryle torquata, assembly GCA_024611175.1. Classification (NCBI taxonomy): domain Eukaryota; kingdom Metazoa; phylum Chordata; class Aves; order Coraciiformes; family Cerylidae; genus Megaceryle; species Megaceryle torquata. Next base: position 53,223 of record JANIJG010011771.1, on the reverse strand, counting down.
AATTCAGATCTTGTTCATCCCTTAAAAATCCATTGCTTGATGTTCACAAATAATCAATCATGTATAAATGTTGAATGGACATGTGACCTTGGGACCCAAAACTTTGGAATTCTTCCATAAAACTAATTAAGGTTTTAAATATTGCTGCATATCATTTTTATAGCTGCTCTGTTATACTACGTATTGAGTCATAGTCTTGGGCAGGTCACTATGCTGTGAAGGTGATGCAAGAGACTCTCAAGCATAAAGCAGAGTAGAAGTGTGTGATATGGTGGCTGTCGTTACTGCTGGTAAGGATGCATCTGGAGAAAAGTTCAACCCTAAAACCTTTGCCCCAGAGATTGCTTCCTGTGCACATCTGTTGTGTAGTATAAATCACCTGATCAGAGTACTCTAGTATTCTGATTTTCTCAAAGCATATTCTATAAAAAATGTAACATGTTAATCATTGTCTTTTTACACATTTCTTACATTTATTTTATAACATTCTTTTGATGTTCAAATTTTGTTTAACAGTGATAAGAATTAAATGGCGTTCTGCATTAAAGTGCCATCAGGGAAGATGAATAAAAGTTCTAATCGAAATAGAATCTGTGTAAGGGTAATTTCTAATTTTTATAGGAATGTTAAAATGAAGGAAATCAAGTTCTGTATTTTCAGCTTTTCTTGACAGATACTGATGTTGTAAATTATACAGCTGTTCTTTCTCTGTATGGATTTTGTAGTACTCACAGCGATTTATAGGTCCAGAGTGCAGCTGCTGGAAGTCATTTATTCTCAGTTCTGTATTAAATCTATCATACACAAATGCATTAACATTCAGTACAGAGCTCAAGGGCTCACAGCTTTTTCTTTCCTGCGCTGACTTGCTGTCCTAAATGTTTGCAAGGTATGCGGAAAACAACATTAAAAAACTTAAACTGATACACATGGAAAAAAACCAAAGGAAACAAATACTTGAAACCTGCTTGTTTTGTAGTTTAAGCTGAACAGCAAAAACAAAACCTGCTGTTAACATTTCTGAAATTGGTAATGCTAATCAGCTTGTTTTGATGGATTAGCACTTCAGTTCCATTTGCTTGAGTGCTGCTCTTTACACATGTCAATTGTACGTGTCTTTGCGTTACGGAAACTTAATATTTGCTGCAGTGTTTGAATTGTGTGCATCTTAATAGAGTGTGTGAGGCTATGTCATTGATTTACTTGTTTGAGCTTGTTTTCATTCTGGATTTTTTTAACTAGAAAACAGGAAACAAGCATATTTTAAATATTTGCTAAGTATTTATAATTACTTAAAAATGATTAAACTGTAACTGGAGTTTGACAGAAGAATAGGGACAAGGGCCATGAATATTTGTTTGAGTGTATAATCTATAAGAAAGTAACAGTTGCATCAGGGTGCCTGATATGAATCCTGTGCCTATTTATTGTTGATGATTTTACATTTTTTGTATCGAGATACTAAATTTAGAAAATTTGAACTGTGCTTTGTTTAAGACTAACTTAAGATAAACTTATACCTAGGTGAACATGAGCTGATTTGATGGAGGAAAAGATCCTAAACTCTTGTGGCAGATGGAATATGTTTAGACATGATTATTGGTATAAAAACAAGGCTAAAACATAACAGGCTAAACATGAAAGGTCTATTTGTTCAGTATCTGTTAAAATGTGAATCACTGAAAGTGCTAGTGGACCATGTATAACATGATATTCCACCACTAATGGCTTTGATTAAATTCTTTTTAAGTAGCCTATTACCACTAACAGAATGAAACATGTTTTCAGTCTAATAAATATTCCCAAATCTCTTCTAATTTTAAATTCTTTTAAAAAAGCAAGTAGAGTCACATACGGTATTAGGAGAATTTAATAAAATCGCAGAAATAAGTAAATGGGGATAAATGTTATTCGGCCACATTTCTCAATGAGTCCTCTTCCATTGACAAAATTCCAGGCCTAGAATATTTCCTGAAAGCTTTAACAGCTGTATTCTGTACATTGTCCTATATAAGAATGTTGATACTTTATCAGTGTGAAGGATCCTGTATTGAGTCTTGTTCAATGGGTTTTACTCAGCTTTTTATTTATTTATTTATTTTGGTATTAATTTTTACTAAATATTTTAAACTGTCATTTCTCACAAATGCCATTTTTCAAGTGTCTTTACTCCTGTGAAAGAAGTTAGGCCCTACTTTGGCATATCTTCTGAACTTCCTACTTCTGCAAGTTCTATGTTCTGTACTGTTTGCCTTGTATTAGTTAGGCATGGATGCATAAATTACTTTTCTATTGAAAATTATGATAGGTTGGTTTAATATTAAGCTTTATGTTAAATTATAAATTATTGTGACTGCCAGAAATATGTGTCAATCTGAGCTTGTTTCTCCCAAATATGGATGTTAACCAACAGATTATTTAACTTAAAGTGTAAGATGGAATTTTAAACAACATACATCAAGCTTATGCTAGCTGATAAAAGGTGCTTCTGAAAGAGGTATTATCTCCAAGCATGTTAAGAACTAAGCACTGAAAACAAAGCTCGTTTAGATGGGAAATCTATGCCATGAAATCACTAGACTTCTGAAAATTTTGAACTGTCTTTGACAGCAGCATAAAGATATGGTATTCCTTTGGTAGAAATGTTAAAGAAAAAAATTGCTGCTTTACTACATTTTTCTTTACAAAGAAAAGATTGCTGTTTTACCCATTAAATTACATAAGAGGGCTGTAGGCTACTGCTGCCCTACTTTTGGGTGCTTCTACACTGGTTATTCTATTCTCAAGTGCTTGGAATTCAGTGAGGCTGATACATCACTGACTATTTCCTATCTTTTATTTCTTCATCTTAGTCTTCCTTACACTGTTTCACCTTCACTAATCTGTTTTGTATCCCCCCTGTTTTCTGTTTTATTCTCTTTAAATTATATTTCTGCTCTATTTCCTCCATCTCGTCTTCTTTGCTTCTTCTCCTTTGCATCTTCATTAGCTATCTCCTCTTCAAGATGTGATAATACCTTCTGGAGGTTCCTGACTTCAGAGCCCTCTCCCTGATGAATGCTTCCTGCTCTAGTTCCAGGCAAGCTCATTGATGACAAATGTGACCATTACGGTACTAGGAGAAGACCTTTGTAAGCTAATATATTAAGTGGTACATGTTTGCAGAAAAAAAGGATTGCTGGACTTCAAGAAAAATTTTTACATTAATTCTTACAGGGAAGAAATTGCTTTGCTACCTTTCAAAATCGGCTACTTCATCTAGGACACCGAAAGTTAACAGAGCCGAGTATTAGAAGTGTGGGTACCAAATCCTCAAATAATGTCTAGAGAAGTGACAGCAAGGTGTTGCTCTACCATCCGTAACTCGACTAGAAGTTGCTGAAGCATGAGACAGACAGAATATTATGTGATAGTGGCAATCTCATGCAACAAAGTCATCAAAAGAAACTGTAAAAGAAACCCTAGCTGAACAGCAAATTCCTGAAAAAATTAGTAAATTGAAAAAGCTGGGACATCAACCAGTCATGGGTAAGTTTTGGTACTTTGTCGAAGATAGCTTTGCTGTTCTGTGGTATTATATATCAGTTTGAGTATAATTAATAGTAAATAGGTATAGATACAGAGAGAAAGTTGCAAGGCTTCTCTTCTGCTGGGAACCTCAGTCCTGTAAACGTGTTTCATGCTTGCTCTAAATTGACTGAGAGTTATGGTTTTATAAAGACAGTGCAGAGTCATCTTAGAGGCAGAGGGTATTACTTAAGGTTTAGTCTGATGATAACATTGGCATGGCTTTGTACTGTAACACTTCACATTTTCTGTATTCATGCATTAGACTGATGCAAACAATCTCTGCCTACAGTATATAGCTGTGCAGAGAATATATATATTTTCTTTGTGTGTATATATATATGATGTTTATGTACTCTCTATATATGCTGTATGACATGAGTCTCAGAGTTGTTGCTAACTTCTGAAGCCAGGAAAATTAAATCTAGAGGCCTTCAAGGAGTTTTTTGGTTTTTGTTTTTGTTTTTTTTTTAATGGAAAGTTAGCTGAGAATTCCTGACAGTCAAGCACATACTGTGTTGCTGCTTTGTAAACATAGGTTCCTATTTTTACCTTCAGACCTGGTCAATCTATACGATACGTCCTTTAAACTGCCTTAACCTTTGTGGTGCCTGAAAACACAGTTGCTTTGGGGACTGTCAGTGTTTTGGCATTGTCTATCTAGAGGAGAAGAGAGATTAGAATGGGAAAAAAAAAATGTTTCTGGAGTGTAACAGTGTTCATTCATTTATTTCATCTACCCATTTGGACTTGAATCATCACTTGAAAGCTACGTATTAAAAAAAAAAAAAAAGTGAAATGTGAACAAGCTGGCTTTATGAATACATTTTTTTCTCTGAAGTTGCAAATGAGATGTTTTTAAGAAGAGTTTCCAGTGAGTTTCCATCTCTCTGACAGTGGAAGATCTCATCATTTGCTTTCTAGTGGTAACGGCAGGGATTTGATTTGGTCAGTGAGAAATGCAGAAAGGTGTGTTTAAACAAATCCCTTTGATTCAGTGCCATTCTGAAATTGCTGGCATACCTTCTCAGTGGTGTTTGACTTGCTGTGAATGCCTGTAAAGTGCCCTTCTGTGGTTGCTGTCATGCATCTCTGTGATCTAGTGATGTTTTATTTGTACTTAACAAAGCCATTATCCCAAATCAGGCATTTTTCGCAGTGTGTGCTTTTGTCTGTCTCTTGTATGGTTACAGTCGCCTTCTGTAGGTCATCATTTCCGGTGTAGAGTTAAAAGCTTAACATGGAGGAAAGGGGCTGTTAGGTCACGCTGTTCAACTCCTAAAAACATAGCATTTTGTAGAGTAGGCAGGGTTAGCTTTATGATAGTTTTTAGCAGGTGATCCCCGCTGATGGTAAATGCTTATCTGTTTAGAAAAAGGTATTGTGGGGTTAGGGCGAGGGCTGGCTGCTCTCTGAGGCAGAGGCCTTGCCCGCTAGACCCTGTCCCATGGCCTAGCATCAAAGCGAACGGGGCATGCCAGGAGATGGTAACCAGGTGGAGCCAAGAGTAAGAGTTGATCACCAGGAAAGCTTGTGATGGTGAGACTGGACAGAGGAGGAGCTGTGAAGTCAGTCCATGGGTCAGACTCACCAGTTGGGTCTGGTGAGGGTAAGCAGATGAGAGACAGACCAGTGATATTGCAGAAGCACCATGATGACAGGGAGGACCAAGCTCAGGAGGTCAGTCTGTAGGCTGAGGTCTGGGTTGGGGGCCCATGGCCAGGCAGGGGGGCAGCTGTGGCTGAGCTGGAGACCTACAATATAGGTCTGACAGGGACTAAAGTGAGGTCTCAGTGAGCTGAACTGGAGCTCCACTGCCAAAGGGTAAGGTGCTGGTGTAGCCCTAAGCTCAGGCTGGGCAGGGCCTGCCCTCAGGGCCCTGAAAGCTGAACATCTTCAGTCTGTGTGGAAGTAGTATTATCTTGGAAGAACCCACACTGCTGAAGAGTACTGTGCCAGCCAGTATCAAAACCAGATCTTTTACTTCCTAGTTTGTGAGATATTTTTTTTCACTGAAGACTAAACAGTAGGTATGAAGTATGTAAAGTGGAGTTGTACACAGGTAGTCAGTGCATGAATGCATTTGGAAGAGTTTGAGCTTTGTTATTGTCTTTGGTTCACCACATCCACACAATTTGGCAGCCATTTTTGACTGAAAGCTGAACACTAAAGCCAAAGTTTAAGTTGTGATTAAAAATAACACTTTTGTCCCCCAGCCTTATAGTAGTAGGAAATTGTGGGGACTTGCATGTCTGTTTTTCTGGGAGAAAACTCCCTTCAAGGACATCTGCCTCTGCAAAGAACAAGCTAAAGAACTGCAGTGCACCTTATTTGAAGCTGCCTTTGTGAACCTTATGCTGACTGCAGCTGGTGCAAAATATGGCAGTGTGATTTATACCCACAGTGATGCCTGGATCCCATCAGTTATGCTGATACAAATAGTGAACAAGAGCTGGCTTCCTGGTGTATTGCACTGTCAAGCCTGAAATCTCTTAAGTGTAATAAAGAACAGGGTTTTTTTAAATTGTTTTGTTTTGTTTCTTTTTGTTGTTATTATTGAAGTAGCACAACTTAAGCTTAAAAGATAGTTTTCAGGTTTTCCATTCAAAGTCTTTGTCCATTCACCATGTTTGGATGGAGCAATTCACAGCTGGGAATCTGTGAGTATCCATTTATTTTCCATTTTTATGAGAGAAAAGCAGGTATAAGGAAGACATAAACAATATGTCCCAGGGCAGGGGCTGGAACAGCAGCCTTGGGGAAATACACTGTACTGGGCCTCTTAGATTGGCGATGGTTGGAGACGGGGTTATCATAGAATCATTTAGGTTGGATCTTTGATCTCAGTTGGTCTCATAAGAGGTATCTAGAGCTTAGCTGATGACTTAGTGTGGAAGAGCAGGGCCTCTGGGCCCAGTCTGGGACTTGCCCAGGGCCTGCCACAGCATCAGTGGTAACGGTGACATAATTGCCATTGGGGTGGGGGTTTGGTTTCATTCTGGTTTTATATATATTTGTATATATTCCATTTCATTCATTCTTATCATTTCCATTTTCATTCAAGTTCCATTTTCTAATGTCTGAGTCTCTCTCCCCTGTTCCCTTTCTCTTCTCCTGTGGGGAGAGAGGGGGGTTAACAGAGAGCGGCTGTTACCGGTCTAGCAGGCTGCCCTGACCCTAAACTGTGACAACTGATTTATGGACTATGTAAAAATATGTTAAGTATTAATATGCATGAGAAAATAACTTGGTTTACAAATTCAGAAGATCATCAGGTTAAACCATTGTCTGCTTCTTTTTGAGGTGCTCTCTCTTTCTCATTTTTTTTTTTATTGTGTCACTGAGATTTCCAAGTTAGCCTGAGGAAGTCACATGGAATGCTTTGTCCAGTACACATTTTGTACTAAATGAGATTTTAAAAACAGAGGACTGGTTCATTTACTATTGAATGCTTTTTCTTCAGACATGAACATACAAACTTTATGCAGTGAGAAGCAGGATATGGTGATGTTTTTGTAAGTAATGCACATAGAAACTAGATGCAATGCAAAGGAAAAGAATCAGAAAGACTTCAGATTGCTTTAGAGCAGCCTGCAAGCAGTTTTGTATCTGTTTTGTTGTTCAGTCTTCATTGTGCCTCTTCTCATCATTTGAAGCTGGTGCCAAAGGCTTTTATTTTTTCATGTGGTTTTTTTTCCCCTGCCTTTTTTTATTTTCCCCCTGAATTTAATTGTCTTCCATCACCCAAGCCATTTTGAAAATATCTATTAGATTTTTTTTTTTCCTCGAAGGGGCAAGATGCAGGAGAGTGAGGAGAATGCCTGAAATAAAATAGGATGAGACAGGAGGCTCCTTACAATCCTGATGTTGACTGTATGGTCGTCCCATATGCTTGGGACATATGCTGGTGGGTCAGGGAAACAAACAGAGGTAATTTGTTTAGATGCAACAGCCACAGAATTCCTTGCTTTACCCTGTCTGCACCTCTGTCCTTCTCTATTGCTTATGAAGAAAGACATGTCTGGGAGGAAAGACAGCTAATTTCTAGGCTAGTTTTCTCATAGGAAAACTGTGCTTAAAAAACAATTGAAATGTGGACAGATCATGGTGCTGGTTATAAGACACAATAATTATTAAGGGGTTGTTATATAAAGACTTTATTCATTTCTCCTGAGATAAAGATGATTCAATTGTAAGTACTGATGTAGCCCATTTTCACAGTCTTTGATTAATTTAACTCGATGTTTCCTTAAACAGAATAGACAGAGAAAAAAAATGTTTATGCGTTACTTGTCAGTTTTGAAGTTTTGAAGTGCTTTTGGAAATAAACAGCATGTTCTTTTCCTGACAGGATTTGAAATCTAGCAATCAGCGAGATGAAATTGCTGCAGCACGTGCATCCCTGAAGGAAAATTCCTCTCTCCTACATTCAATATGTTCAGCTTGTTTGGAACATTCAGATGTTGCATCCCTTACAGCCAGCAAGGATTCAATTTGCAATGAAATACAGAATGCTCTCAGTGTAATTTCTAATGCATCCCAAGGAGTTGGAAATAAAGTGGAACAACCTACATCTCGCACAGCTACTCTTGGAAATGCACTCGATGAGCTCGAGGTATGTAAAAGTGTGAGACTGCAACATTTTTACAAAAATGGTTTATTTCATTTTGTAAAAAAAAATTAACTGTTGCTTACTTCTAGTCCAAACAATATCACTCTAAATTATTTCATCAGCAGGGTTCACTTCCTTCAAAAGAGTTTGGAATTAAGTCTTCATGTATGTTCAATGTTTGTCTTCCTTGGAACAGCAGGGAAGAATTAGAGCCAAGTGTGTCACTAATGATGGAGACAGACACATCCTTGAATAAGTAAGCAGAACCTATGAGTTTAGTTTACAGCTAACAGGGATTAGCAGATGATGGTGGTCATGGCTACCTTGCCTGCATTTGACTGGTACAATGTAAGTTGAAGTCCTTTACTCCAAAGATAATTGGCATTATTATGTAATTTGTATAACCGAAGGATTTAGAAACCTAATTATGTTTTCTGCTGACCATTAGATAGGGTGAGGTAACCCTTATGCTTTCACAAATTGTGCATTTCTGCTTCTGTTATTGAAGAAAATACTTGGTGAATTCTGTTCTTTCTTTACTGACCTAATCCTAAGGTTTTGTCTGGAGCTCTTCCTTTTTCTCTTGGCTTCTCTGGCTCTTATCAGTGTTATTTTCCATTGTCCTGATAAAAATGGTAAAAGACCTCCTGTAGATGAGATTACAGACCATGTTCTTCGTTTCGTGTAACTGATGTAGGCCCAGATCAACTGAAGTGAATGAAAGTTTCTGAATGCATTTGCAAATATGGCCTTTTCTGGTTTTAAGTTCTTGAATTGACTAAATCTCAACCCTGGAACTCCAATATAGTTGATACATTTTAGGAGAATTGGTGCTATTACTGATGGTAATAGATATTGTCTAAAACTTTCAATGAAAGGTTAGAGAAATACGTTGAAATATGACACAGATCTTGTAGTGGCAGTTTATGGATCAAAACAGACAACTCAGTCATGCTCAATGTCGAATCTGACAGGTTTTTTCACCCCAAAGGATCAGGCTACAATGGCATTTTACGTATCATCCTTCCTTGCTTCTCTCACCAGCTTTTAAAATGACAGTTTCTGATCTATTTTCTTAATGAATGGAAGAAAAAAGAAACATTTAAGAGTAATACATGATTTGTTACAATGAAACTCTGAATTATGAGTGATATACTTTAAAGGAGAGCTGTTATTTACCTGTTTTAATTACAAATTTTTTAAACAAAATTGTGACTGCAGATGAATTCACCTTGACTTCACATTAGCAGTGCCATTTCAATGACTTAAAAAAAAAAAATTATTCTTTTAAAATTTAAGGTTTGTGATTATCAAAAAAGTGTCTTTTGGATTGAATTAATTTTCATTTGGAAACATAAGAGCATAGAAGGCTGATTGTTGTAAAAAGCCATTTGTTTATGGGGTTTTAAATATTTTTACCTAGGTTAATACAAATGGGAATTGAAGCTGTGTGAGTTAGATAAAGCACAATTTATAGAGCATTTAGCTTCTTAAAATGATTTTATGAGTTAGATGGTTGCACTTTTCTTTCTTTACAGTAAAGTTCTATTGGCTAAGGACCTGAGATAACCTTTGCTCTATCTTCTTGTTGCAAATACAGTGCCATGAAATAGATTGATGTAGTAAATAGTCTGTGGGGAACAAATCTCATTAAATGTTTATAGTGTGGAAATGTATCACGGAGCTTACCCAACAATCTAGCATCTAGATGTTTTGCAATGTCATTCTTGCTTTGCCAGTGCTGGCAGTGTGAAAGTGATTACAGATTTATAGGTGAGGAAACGGCCAGTAAAATTAGAGCAGCTGACTCTTAAATCAGTAGATTCTCAAAAATTCCTCTTCAAGGCTCCGTATAACTACCATGTCATTCATAAATAAATGCAAATTTGCAACATTGCAAATTTAATTGCATATTAAGATCGGTGTTTAAAGAGTGCGTAGGTGCAGGTTACCTCATGCCTTTCACTTGCCTTCCATCTTCTGACTGTGAAGAGTTTTTTCACAGAATGATACTGATCTGGCATTCCTGAGTCCCTGTCAGCAGTTTCATCTGATAGGTGGTCCTCTAATGACTGCAACTGTCTAGCACAGCAATTACATATGAGGTATCAAAATACTGTAAATCAGTCCAGAATGCCAGGAAATAAAACCAGGTTTCTGGATAACTACGATCCCTCTTTTGCATGGATCAGAAGATCAATGAGGGAGTAAATAAGGATCTAATAACTCATTGTAAATGCTCACACTTAAGACCTCAGGTAGCTAACTAGTGTTTAGCTCTCTAAAAGCAAAACTGTGGAACTGCTTGTTGCCTATCAGGTGTCTTCTGATTGGTTGGAAATTGGACTGCTGTTTCTGTGCAGAAGTACTGATCATAAACAGTTGATGTAATTGCTTGAGAAATTTAATCTGTGGGCAGAATCTCACGTCATATTTTCCTGGTTATTATTGCTCAGGTTTTGTTATTTATTTATTTAGAGATGAACTGTAGTAGCTTTTTTTGGTCAGTGCCATTTGTCCACCTTTGCATGGACTTTCTACAAACTGTCTCCTAAAGGAAAATATTTCCCCTCCAGTTTCATCTGAGATTGGAAGGCAGTCCCTTTGCTAGCTAAATACCTCACTGGCTGCAGCCTTCAGCTGTGGCTTGGTCTTCCACAATTCCGAAAGCTGTTTCTTTCTGTAGTAACACTAAAATATTCTACTTGGCAGGTGCATTTTGCTTTCTGATGGACATTGTACGTATAGCCTAGTGTTGAGGGTGCTTACTGGAGTTAGAGGAGTGCAACAGTGCAGCTGCTGCTCCCATGGAGCAGGTGGCACAGCTCCGGCAGAGGTGAGGTACCATGGAACACTCTGGAATTAAGGACTGTAATGTGAATGAGGGCGACAGAGTTTCAAATCTCTAACACAAAATAAACCCGTCATCAGAAATGGATGTCCCGAGCTTTGGAAAGTGCCTTCTTAGGATGCCTTCCCTTGTCATTCTTAGCTCATCATGGATGAATCTTTTCTGTAGAAAATGAGTTCAAAATGATCTGCTGGGTGTAAGCTAATTATATATATATTTAAAAGGTAAATATTTAAACATTAATTATTTGGTTTAGGCAGTTTTCCAAATCTGTATTAATGTGCTAGTTACTGAAGTCCAAGATGTTTCATTTTTAATTTTGCTGTCTTTCAGAGTAGCCAGAGTGATGAAGACCTAGATAATGCAGTCATTAAACACTTGTTATGCAGGAAAATACAGTTGCTACTGCTAAGAACTATTTCTGATTCTGCTTTTAAAGTTACTCATTCTTAGAGGTGTGACAGCTGGAAGGGGTTCATTTTACCCTTGCACTTCAGAGTCCTTAATGGCATTTCTTGACAATTTCCTTTACTTCATTTCCCTGATGTCCTGCAATGCATATGGTTTTTGAGACCTGTAGTAACTTAGCTTGTCTCCAGGTAAATTTGGTACAGTTTTCCTCTGTGTTTGGTCATAATCTCACTACTATATGGAAGCTCATCAAAGAGAAGAAATGAGGAAAAAATGGATACCTTACTGCCTTCACCCTTCCAGAACAGTGTCCTCGGGTATATTTCTTTCCTTCTGTAGAAATAGCTACCATAGGAAAGGACACAGCAGTTTTATTGCGGTAAGAAGGCTTCTGATGACAACATTAAGAGCTGGATGACTGCTTCTATCAGGCCTGGCTCTAGGAATTGGCAATTAAAAAGTTGCCTGCAAAAGCAAAATTAATTGTGCTGTTGCCCAGAAAGAAAGAGCCAGTGTGACTTCATCCAATGACAAGTGTTTAGGGTATGTGGAGATATTTCAGAGTGGAAGAGCAAGTTGTCTTCATCCTGACCAAGTGCTCTTCCTTTTCTTTGGATCTTAGCCCTATGGCAGGGTTTGCCAGACCCTGGCAAATCTCAGCTTTTCTTCTCTTATTCTTGGAGAGGGCAAAAATTGGATTTTTGTAACTACAGAGTAGTTCTTAACTGGCTCCAACTTCTTTGCCTCTTGAAAAGAGGATAAAGGCAGTGGACTGCCAAGAGGCTTTGTCTTTGTGAGTGGGTTTAATATTTCTTCTGAAAGCTTGAAACCACATATGCATGTAACAGGTAAAGGGATCTATGTAGAATGGAGGCTTGTTGATCTGGGCCATATTGACAGTGTTTCAAACATTCAGTTAGATTAAAAATTACTAGTTTGGATTTCTTTAAATGCTGAAGCTCAAATATTCTTACTCTTAAATTTCAGGAAAATAGCACCTCTCTTTTTCTTTATCTTTAGAACATTTGCTTGACACACAAATGCAACTAATTTTATCACACCAAAAGAGTAGTCTGCTTTTGTATACCCCAGGTAGTGAAGAGCAAAATGACAGATATACGTCCTTTGAAAAAACAAATGTTGAACAAAAGCCACTATTTTGATCTTTGTCCATATTCAGCCTATTACATGGAGAAGCAGTGACTTTCTGCCACAGTGTGGGATTGTATTAGACTGAAAACCAGCACAACCTGACAGCTCATGAAGCCAATTTAACATTCTCAGCTGTGAAACATTGCTGGCTAAGAACTTGGGGAGGTGGCACCCAGTTGCCTTTTTTATGACATACTTTCTGTTTGGCTGTGAACCTGGCAGTCTGGGCCTCAGTTCATCTGGTATTAAATGGTGTTGATAGCTGCAGAGTAGAATGTTGTGAAGGTTGACAGACAAAATAGATACTGCAGTGATAAGAATACACGCATATCTATAAAGATGTACAAATAGTGTTTCTGTTTCCCAGAGAAGTGAAATGTCTTGTAGAAGGGGAAAGGCCAGATGCAGCTGTAGGAGAGACTGAAGCTGAGGATAACAATCTTGAATCTCCTGCAGCAAAAGAAGGAAACAGAGGAAGGACTCAGGGACAAGGCAGTTGTAGCCATAAGGTGGCCTGCAGGTAGATGTGATATTGTTCTACTTGTTCTCTGACCTGCTTAGGTGTGAAATAGCTCTGTCTGGAAAGCTCTGTTGCTATCTTAGCACTGAGTACAGGCCAGTAGGATTTGATAATGTGAATACTCTTAGAACTAGTGAGATCTGAATGGAAAAGAGAGCTTGCCTTTGTCTGCAGACGGCCTGTATGCTCAGCCTTGGTAGGGAAAGCTGAATCTGCCATGGTCAAGAGTATTTTGGATACTTCAGGAGGAAAGGGCTGATTGCAAGTCTAGGAAGCATATATTTTGTCAATGTATTTCATACAAGTTAAAAAATAAAGGAACAACTTCTAATTGGGCTGACTTTTCTTACCAGTACTCCTAATGTTTTCCAGAATTTAGTTATCCTGGATCCTCTCACAGTGGTTGAAGAGAAAATAAGGCCATCACTAGAAAAACGTCTGGAAGCCATTATCAGTGGAGCAGCTTTGCTAGCTGATTCTTCCTGCACACGTGATTTTCATCGGGAACGCATCATCGCTGAATGCAATGCTATCCGCCAAGCTCTCCAAGACCTGCTTTCCGAATACATAAACAATGTAAGTAACCAGACTTTTTCCCTTTTTCAGATGCCTGTTTGAAAGCCTATGTTAATGTATATTAGAATTTAACCTATGATTGGTCTAAAATAGTTTTACCTACTTTTCTCAACATGATCTTTGAAAGGCCGAAAGGACCGCTTTTCTACATAAATAAAAGAAACAGCTAAATACAGCTCCTGAGAATGAGTACAAATGATGTTATATCATACAAGGTGTGGGAAATGCTGTGCTACAGATACATGTACATGTCTGGGTTATTTTACACATAGTGGGAACTCTCACTAGTATGGCACAGACATAATCTTTCAGATGCTAGCAACAAACATTTCTATATAATGTCACTTCCTAGACCAAAGTTTTAAAATGTATTCTCTGTTCCTGTGGAATGCAATAATTTAAATGACAATTTATTAAAACATAGGTATGATTTTAAAGTAGAGTGTTCACACCACTATATTTGACCCATGGAAGAGCACCAAGTTACAATTGTAAAAATAACTTTATTAGCCCTGGAAAGCCGGGACTGTTTGGTAAATCCCCAGATCAGGTGGTCTGGCATGCTTCAGCTGTGAACTTCTGAAAAGTAATGTAGTTTGATTGTGTTTTAAAAATAACTCTCAGATTTAAAGTATGCATTTGTCTGGCAGTTAAATGATAAATTAGTGGAGACTTGGATATTATTAATAAGGGTACACAGTGTTAATATCATGCATTTTCTATGGAAATATTTTCTCTAGACATACTGTTCTTATCTAAAGTTATCTCAAGATGAATCATCAAGCACACTGAGAGGATAATTGTATGGTGCAGCTATTTCTTTCCTTTTTTTGGGAAGCTGAAATTCCTTTCTGTTCTGTAAGTCACAGTAGGTAACCCCATCCAGAACCGTTCTACTGAGACTGTTTTCTTTGTCTTACCCTATTGTCATTAGGATAATAAAGTGAAGGGAATGAGATAATCTATCTACATCAGGTGTTTTTTCATTTCACAGATACTGTACTTGTTGATATTTTTGCTTTATGTATCAGCAGGCAGGTACAATTTACAGCTGATTTATTCCATTTTCTGTGAATTCAAGTTGCTCTTTTAGTCCCTATACCAGGTAAAGATGCTTTCATATTTTTACTCAGAATTTAGCTGCCATTTCTGTTGAATGCAACAAAATTCTTGAACCCATTTTGGTGGTGCCTTACACATGGATCAGCTGTGTGAGATTTCTTTAGCTCTGGTTAGCTTGGGATGTTAGTCTTTCATGCCTTCTTGTAGAAGATGTCTACTGCAATATCTGTTTTAGAGCAGATCAGGTTTGCTGTTAAATGGCTGAAAGTTTAATAAGGGAAGTTATCAACACTTTAACGGTAGGACTGGATGATCTTGAAGGTCTTTTCCAAGCAAAATAATTCTGTGATTCTAACGCAGTAGCCAGAGTGTGTGGGAGGATGCAGAAGTGTTGAGTTTCTTTAGGATCCCTAAAGACCACTGTGGGTTTGTCACAAGAACGGTTTGCAGGAATTCTGTATCTTTCAGGAGTAAAACCACCTGATTGTAAGTTAAATGGTCTAAATTTCTTGGACCCTTGAAACAAAGTAGCGATTGCCTTTTCTATTTCGGAAGCAATCATGGTTTTAGGGTTACATAATGCAGACTAATGAGAAAAGAAGAATACATAACCCACTCCTGACTTGAGAGTCAGGAATCAGCTATTTAAATTTGGCCAAAAGGGAAAATGTCATATAATTTGCTGCAGAACACAGTGTCAGCACAAAGTGGCAAAGATGAGGAAGGAAGCAGAAAGGAAGAAATACAGCATAAAAATTAGGAGGTGTTATATTAGGGTTAAATGACAGGAGTGAACTTAAAAACTTTTAGTTTCTTAAAATGCTCTTTGTCTGCTTATACAACTAAAAATGATCTCAGTTGAAAAATTCTGACCAAGAATAGTTGATGCTTATTACTGAGACCACATTAAATACATTTTTCCTTGAAAAGATTATCAGATGTCATTACTTTATTTCCCAACTCTTAACTCACTGAGGAGAAGAGGATAGATTGAGGAGACTGTGCTGATTTATCACTGTCTTCTGGGCTCTTCTATTAATAATTTCAATAAACTAGGACTGTGAATTGAATGAGCTATAAAAATTATTCCAGCCATGTTAGCATAGTACAATTTAAGGACCAGTTTATGATTCCCTTGCTCTCCTTGGGAACACTGTTGTACTCCCCAGGCAATTGCACTGTCCCTGTGATACCTCCTGTGAGTTTATGGGTGTGTTCTTGTGGAATATTCTTACCCTATGCCCAAAATGAGGCACAGACACTCTGTACCACAGCTTGAGAGTGGAAAGGTTTCCTTGCCCACTATCCACAAAGGGCTTACTTCTGCTCCTGTCTTTGTTCTGATGGTGTATGGTTCACAAAGCAGCCTACCCATTGTCATTTCACTTCTTTTCAGTCACTCTCATATGAGATGTAGTTTTGTCTGGGTATGTGTCTGTCATCTCTTGCTAGTGTATTGGTTTGATTTACTTTTCTTAAAGCTTCTTCCTATCTGAGTGTTGTTAGTGGGAGCTGCATTGCTTCAGAGACACCACACACAGTAAGTGCCACCTTCACAAATCCTTCTCTAACAGCTGGTTTGCCTGGAAACTGTATGAGCTGTCCTGACACCACCAGTGTATCTCTAAAGCCCCTGGATCTGGTGCTGATGGTAGATGTGGCCTGTCTGGGAAGTGTTTAGCTTTAACGGGATCGTTGCCGAAGACTTGAGCACCTAAATTCTCTATAAGTTTGACATCATCTGTTTTTCTGAAACTAGCCCTCAGTGCCTAAACAAATGGAACTTATGGTTTAGCCCTAACTATTTGAAACAGTATAAGGAATATAGCTTTAGTGGTACCTAAATTTGGGTTATGTTTGGTGGGGTTTTTTTGCTCAATTATTCAAAGTCTCTAATAAGCCTTAAGGACATCAGGTGACAGCCTAGTGCTGTCAGTGATGAAATTCAGAGTTTTTACTGCAAGCTGGGAGAAACATATTTTCAGTAGATACTACCTTTTATTGAAGTGGCAGTTTTACAGAGAGGGTATATCACAGTGAGATGATGCAATGGGAAGTGAAGCATACTGGTCTCTACGCTAATAAGTTTCTTTATCCTGTCTCCAGGAAGCTTTAAGTTTTTCTGTTCACAAAGTAATTCAGACACAGAGTAAATTGCAAATATATTTATAATTTTTCTGAAAGGCAACCATTTTTCTTCTGGTACTTTGAAACTATTTGTGTACTACTGTTATCCTCTCTGAATTTTAGATGTGTATTGTTATGGGATATATTTACATTTCAGAACATCAAATAATGATGGAATTACTACTGTGAATTTGGATAGCTTATCAATGCAGAATCATACTATGATGTGTGGATAATAATGTATCCATAGGAGCAATCATTTTGTTCTGGTAATAAGCACTTGCATTTTCCTAATGACAAACTCTTGTCTTGTCTCTGCTCATCCTTTAAAATGAAAAGTTATTGAATACATTGGAATGCAGCAATATGAACTTCATGTTTCTGGAGTTCTCGGTCTGCATTTACTCCCAGTCATGGTAGGGAAAAGCATTTATCTGGGTGATCAAAAGGAATAATGGAGTTGTGATTGAGTGTGGCTTGAAGCGGCTGCTGTGAGCAGCAGTTAGGGTGATTGCAGGCACTGCTTTCCCAGCTGTCATTAGATAGGGAGGATATGTCTGACTAGTTATTCTGCATCCAACCATGGGCTTGAATCTGAAGATCTCTTCAGATGAGGCTGAAAAAGGCTGGTAAAGAAATGTCAGATATACTGATGGCACGAGAGATGTTTTCTTGAATTAAAGTTTCCGTACTTTGGGAATGTTTCATGATATTTAACTTCATTAGTTTCCCAGCTTATTCTGGATGTGAGTTGAATGTGTATATATACACACTCATACAAATATATAAATGTATATATACACACTCTTATGCATACTGGGCCAGTATACTTTATGTCTTTTCTGATAGGTTGTGATTCCATTTTTTTCTTGTGTATTTCAAAACCATCTGTTTCTTAACTGGCTTTTTATATTAAAATTACCTTAGCTTTTGGATCAAGTAATGTCAATAAAATAGTTTCAATTTTCAAAACTTTTATTTATTTTCAAGACTTCTATCTTTAAAAATAGTTTTAAAGGAAAAACTGAAAATACATTTATAAAAGCAATATTCTTTTGTGTTTTTTTTTTTTTTTAAATGCATTAGTCAACTTCACACCAATTTAAAAATCTAATCAGTGCCACAGAATAATTTCTCTCGTTAAGTATTTTACACACAACTCACAAAAATATGTGACTGTACAAACCAGCAGTAAGTTGGTAATTTTGTCTGCAGTTCTGGGCATCCCTGTGCTGCTTGTGCCATGGGCAGTGGTGGCTGCTGCTGCTCACTGCAGCACAGCTATACAGTGAGTGTGTCCCGGAGCAGAGACAGGCCGTTCCTTCTCATGCCAGCAGTGCTTACCAGCTCTTAATGAGACGTTTCAGAAAAAGGGAGGAGGCTAATGATAGGTTTTACATTAAGGTCACATAAGAAAGTGGGCCGAAGTTGGCCACCTTGTACCTATTTAGATTACATCTCTAGGGTACTGATTGTTCACGTAGCCTAAGGGCAGGCCAAGCTGAGGCTGACTATACATCTCATTTGCTGTGTGGCAGACAGCATTGGACCACTCCAGGAATGATGATGCAAGGCAGATGAAGTAGTTGGTGGCAGACAGTGAAGTGTCTCTATCACATATAGGGCATACTTCACTCTCACTGGGAATGCAGCTGCTGGAGCTTGATCTTCTTAGGTTCCCTGAAGGTTCTCTGAAGCCCTGTTGCTTCACCTCATGTTTGTGTCCACAGCTTCAGGATGTGAGGTACATTTGGATTTGAGGCATATTTGAATCTGAGCATATAAACTGAAATGCTCTGAGGGCGAGACTAGGAGCTATGATCCCTGAAAGTAGGGGTATGCCCGAGACAGGGACTGAGGTGGACTGTGCTGAGCCCTGTAAGAAAAGGAACGCAGTACAGAGCCCTCTGTAGCCATGAGGAAGGTCCAACTGTGGGAAAGATGATGTCATAGATACTTGGGACACCTGCAGTTAAGTCTGTCCAGATTTCCAATTTTAATTGTAGATCACTTACAGGAATCTGAACATTGAAAATTCAAAACCATAAAATGGATGGGAAACCAGGAGTGTTTATTTACTGATGGCATGGTTGTGGACCATACCCTCGGTCTCAACTCATCAATTTGAGTGCTGTGGAGTGCTAATGCCTGGCTTTACCCCTGTATTGAGTATTCTTCAACTGCAGCTGAAGGTTTGACCTGCTGTCTCTTTGTAGACACTGCCTGTGATTGATAACATTTTGTGTAGTGCTTTATTGCTGTTCTTAGAGCGGGGACATATAGATACTGCAAGTGTACAGATGCCTCAAACTTTGTTACTTGTACTTTATGGTTTCCCGATGAAGACTCTTATCGCTTCCCTGGATAGAGGGAAGACAAGACATTTTGGTTTACCATCACAATGGTGCGGTGTATCTTGCATTTAAGCTACTTAATCTTCTGCTGAGCAGAGGATTTTTCATTTCAGTGCTCAGGGGCAGCATACTTGGTAGTTCTGGAAATTCCCTTTCTTAATTACCTGCGTGCTATAGCCGCAGAAATGCTGGGTTACTGATGGTTAATAGGATGTACATGAAAAGACTGGTACTCCATAAATAAGAAATTAGGGCAGAAAATCTTATCTTTTACCAGAGCAAATGCGCATTGTGTGAATCAAATAACAAAACCTCTGAAAAAGCTCCAGACACTTTTCATATCTGCTACAGCTCTTTGTGGTAAGGCTTATGCAAGGGTTCACGTGACCTGTTCCTGTCAGGCTTCAGAGAACACAGGCAATTTCAGAAAACATAGTGTTTCTCACTTTCTAAGTTTCATTAATTTTGGGCTAATTTGCATTTCTGTTTCGGAGTGGGGGTGTACTAAGCAATCTTAATAGGAGTGTTTTTTTCATACTATGCTGAAAATACATTTGGAATGTATAATTCCCTTCATGAATACACTTTTCATCCCTTAAAAATTAAACCTTCTCATCTCAGTAGCTGCCAGCTGCTGTTTGCTCTTCTACAGAATACTGCTGTGGTGATGTGTGTTAAAGGTTTTTCATGAGATATTCTTGACAAATATCAAAAATGTTACAAGCAGTCCACAGACTGATACATGCCTAAAGATGTGTATTTTACCATTTTCACATTGCTTGCCTTTTTTTTTTTTGCCGTTGCTGATGGTGAGACTACTATAAGGACCTTAACAGTTCTGCAAAGGTGTGTATATCTTTTTCCAGTGCTCCAAAATATGGTTTGATTGTAGCTCGCAGTGAAATGGTCTGTGTGACTGCATGAGATTGTGAATCTGCAAAATTTATAATTCATCTCATTAGTTTAAGAATCTAAGAGCTATGACTGAAGAAATGTGTTTTCATATACAGCTTTGTACCTTTTTCTATTTAGCTTGATGTGCCTCTAACTTTTCCCATATAATGAAAATTATATCAAACAATCCTATATGACACAGATGAAGATTACAGCAGCTATTTATAGCTATGTTAAATATGGTATTTGTTCAATAATACACTCCAGTATCGGATGCTTCAAATTGTTGCCGGTGATGTCTAGGGAGGTAGGAATAGGGAACTGTTTGACTTTTCCCTCTTGGTTACTTCCACTTTTTTCTCTAACGTGTATTTTGAAAAGTTCTGTGTAATTACTCTCTGGTTGAAGAATTGAGCCCACACTTTGCAGATTAGACTGAAGAGTTTGAAGAAATTCCTTGTTAAGGTCTTCAGGAACAGAATAGCTGTTGGTGCAAGTGTTTGAACTAGCGGACTCCCCGAAATACTTACTTTCTGTACTTTTGTGTAGGAACACGAATAAACAGAGCTTGTATTCAAGTGTTTTGGTAAAAAAAAAAAAAGGATTGAAATGTTCTTACTTTATTGTCTTCTTCATATTCAAATATTTAAAAAAACCCCTCCTGTTCCAGCTAAGTTTGGAAGTCATGTATAGCAAAATGTAAACTATAAAAATTTCAATGTGTGATGTGTGGGCGGAAAGTGTCACTCAGATTTTTCTTATTCAGGGTTATTATAATGACTTTATCGAGTGTTATGTTTTTGGGAAAAACATTTCTTCCAGTAAAATTGGTATGCCCATATGGCATATTATGCTGGCATTTCTGCAGGAAAACATGCAGTTTTCCTCATTCTGTTGTTGACATTGGCTGAGTATTAATTCAGTTGACTTTGAACACTCCTACAGTGGTTTTTCCTATGCACTATGTGTAATTGGAAATTATTTTTCTACATGTTTACTTTTGTCAAACATTTAGTTTTAGGGGGAAATTAGATATTAAATGTTCAGGAAGGACATTTTAAGTGTGCTTAAAGGACAAAAGTACTCTAGTGAATTCCCCAAATAGATTTACATTTGAAAATTAAGCTGCTGTTAAATTTACCTGATTATAGATGGTACTACAGAATTTTCAATAAATTGGGATTTATGCACGTGAGATAGAGAAAAATAATGAAAGATTTTTTTTATTCTTAAGCCATGTTTTTCATTTAATGGTTCCAAGCCAAGCTATTTCAGGATTAATCGGATCTTAACTTAAGGCTTGCATTGAAGTAATGTAGCGTGCTGAGTGACTTGTGGCTCTGTGGAGGATGATTCAGTACAATAGTCAGTAATTTGTATTTGGTATAGCTGACAGAACTGGAAATACATTGAGTTGTGAAGACTTAATTTTTTTTTTTCAGGGAGCCTTCAATACAGTAGCATTTTTCTTTCTCCAAGGTGAAATGCATCTTTGATTATGGTAATAAGCAAGCATTACAAATAAATATTAAACTCTTTTTTAACATCTACCTAACCATTTAAGTTACAAGATTTAATATTTATGTTTTTGGTAATAGTTTCTGGAAAATGGTTGTCATTATGTGAGGTTTTTCTTGATCAGTTTCCTATTTTCTGGAGGATGTTAACGACTGATTATTTTTCTAAAAGTTAGTATGGTATTTCTAGGAACGCTACGGAAGTCTTTACTTTCAAGAAGGTATTTAGTTCTTGTTTATGTAATGATGATTATGATTAAAAAGATCAGTCATTGATAGCTCAGGGAATTTTTACTAGAATCTTGACATTGCAGACAAATGGAAAACCAAATCCAACCTTCTTATGAAAGAATTTTTTCTAAACAAATCCAAAATGCCTTAAATTGTTATCCTAATAAATTCTTAATTGCTCGCTATGTAACCTTAGCAAGGTGCTTTTTCTTGTAGTTAGAGTCAGCAACCTATGAGATGCTGCAGTTATTCATCTGTAGAACCAGAGGCGACTTCTCTGATAGAAATGGAGATACCTGTATAGATCAAAACTGGCTTTTCACCTTAATTTTTTTATTAACTGCTATTGATCATTTTTATGAGGAATGAACAATGGAGTTTTCTGTGAAAAAGCTTATGATCACTTTTGATGAAATCGGTACTGTATCGTAAAACTATTGCCAAAATTATTCCAATTCTTTGTCTTTACTACGCAGCCAGATCTTAAACTAGTGATTTAAAAGAGACTGGGGACTTGAGGATCTAAATACAAATTCCACATTTCCATTTTCTTTCTGGAAAGAAAGTAAAAGCGTAGCATAAAGAGCAAATCCAGATCTTTGTCTGTGGTCATAAACAGCTTTTACTGACGCTTCTTTTTCTATTTTATCTTTCATTTCAGTGGATTCATTTCCTGTTGATGCTTCTCTGTCTGATGTGCTACTTCATTAGCTAAAAACAAAAAGGAAGAATATTCTTTTGTGTCATTGCATTTGTGACCAATGTGTTTGATCAGAAGGCTGGAAAAGTAAACAATCAGCTTTTCTCAAGAACTGCTTCTCGGCAGTTGTTTTCTAAGCCTGTGTCGCTAATTGGCACATTTTCTTTCTGTCTGAGTATGTGAAGACAATAAATGTCTCAAATCAGACAGCTGCAGTGCTCAGTAGAATACATTAAATAAATTATTCTAATTACTCTATTTACTGTAAAAGCCTCGCTGTCTTAGGATAGTCTTAATTATTTTTAACATTATTTCATTATCAGTAGGAAAAATTAAAGAACATTTATATGAAGATGGAAAGGATAAGACAGCTACTTAACCTAGGGGATATACTCAGGAATAATCTAGGATTATCTTTTCTATCAAGTAGCAGTGTTTCTAATTCTTTCAAAACCTTAATATTGTATATTATCAGTCTGTAAAAGGAGATAACTGGTAGGGATTCCTTCCATTCTCGTTCTGAATATATTTAGCTCTTTGCAGGGGAAGTGAAGAATAATAATTTCAGTTCCACATAAATAGAAGAAAATAAGAAATATAACAATTACATACACCCTGGAAGTAGTTAATGGAAAGACAAAATGAAGCCCAAGGTAAATATCTTCTCTGAAAACTTGATTAGTACTACTTTTTATTCTTTAATAAAGCAAAAGAGTACTGTATTATTAATTTTACTAACAGTGCACATGCACAAATGGACAATATGTAGGTGAGAGAGCATATGCACACAAGTAGGAACTGTTTTGGTTTGGTAGTGATGTTTCCAGTCTACTGTTGGGAATAATAAGGAAAAAAATAGAAGAAAACTTTGCAAAGTTCCAGTGGAAAGTGTGAGCTAAATGAAAGCAAACAATGACTGTGTAAAGGAGTCATGAAATGCTATATGACAGTTTGTAGCTATTTTTAAGGGGGCAAGTTCATAATGACATTTTTTTTTATCCTTGCTACAACTGTGTAGGAAACAAAGCTTTTATTTCTTGGCTTTCAAGTTATTGGAAAACTTCTGGTTTTAAAGAGGCCTAATAATCTTCTGGATTCTGCCAGCCACCTCCTGTGGTCATCTGTGCATGCATTAAAGCAAGATTTTTGAATTGAAATACACTGGGATGTCTGAGGTGATGCTGACTGGTTCTGCCAAGATTATTATCAGTTTTACACCTGTCCATTCCTGAGCAGCTGCAGACCAACTGACCAGATTGTTGAGAAGAGACATGAAGTATTATTCTAGATCCCAGAGGGAAGCCAGAGTGCTGTTGCATATGAGTGAGCATGCACAATCTGAATAAGCCCCAGGTAAGGCTGCCAGGTTCTTAGGCTGTTTGGCTCCTTAGATCCTCAGAACACCTGCCTCTCTGAGCTGTAAGAACAGGTTGTTTTTTTTTTTTGTAGAGCAAGACTACTCAAGGACTGATACTTCCAAGTTGTTCCCGGAACAGACTGGGAACAGCAGATCTGAAACTTTCAGATTTTGATTCCAAGGCCATCTTGCAGAGCTGGCAGGGCATATGCCTGAGTTTTGTCAGAGCTGTTGTGCTTGTTCAATTTCCATGGAATGTTCTGCTTTTAATAAACTGGCAAAATTCAGTAGAAGGAAGATTTCTCTGGAGAATTTCCAGTCAGCTGTATTCCTGATTTCTGATGTTGTGCTTTGATTCCTGCTATGTTTGTTTTCCACTTAGTCTGTTGCATTGTCACTCCTGCTTCAAATGTTAAAATTGTAAGCAAGTAGTAAGCCCTCTGACTACTTGATTTTTGTCTTTGTTGCTTTCATCTGTATTAACTTAATTGTTGAAACTATTGGAATATGATCATGTAATATTTTATGTTGCCAGGGACATCTGACATGTGGTGATACTCCCTGGTCAAAGGAGAGCCCACTACAAAGTTCATCAGGCCATGTTCAGTCAGGTCAGATGTCTAAAGATGCAGATTCCACTGACTCTCTGGGTGTCAGTGTTCTATCATCCTCATTGTGAAGCAGTTTTTCCCCTTCTATCTCATCAGTTTCCCTTTTCCCCTTACTTTGATCTAAGTGCTCAGTTCAGCTGGAATAGGTATTCCCATTGTGTACTTTGCATATCTGTGCTGTCAGCCACTGGGGTCTGTTGCCTTCCTTGTGCTAGCTTTGAGTCTGTCAGCCAGGTCATCCCAACAAACTTACTATTCACTTCTCGTTGGATTAATTTTCTCTCACTTTTACTGAGCTGAGTCAAACTCCAAGAAGGGCATTCAAGCTCTATATACATCCCCAGGGAAATGGGACTGAGGAACTGAGAGTGCAAAAGTGGGTTAACTGAGCAGAACTGTCCCTTTCTTTGGTCTGTGAGCTGGTAATTCAGTCCACCTTGGGAAATTAAAAGGTCCACTGCAGTTTCTCCCTTACCCATCTGACTCATCATCCTTTCCTGGCAAGGTGTGTGCTATGGATTTATTCTTAATGTCTCTTAAGCCTCAGGTTGCACTCGTAGAGAGGTCCTTTTTAGAAAACTGCCTTCCTAGCACCTATTAGTTCTTGCAGCTAACTCCACCTTAGAAAGCTTGAGTTTTTCCTCACTGATTTTTTTTTCTGTTTTTCACTTCCAAAGTGAAATAATGCTGATCTAGTGAAGAAACACAAGCCTGTTTCACATTCTTGGATATACCAATGCCTCTTTCTAGATTGACAGCTCTTCCTCTTAGAAACATCAGAGACCTCCTGCCTTCTTTCTCTTGCTTCTGTGCTTCACTGATTTGTTGCAGTATGAATTGTTTTATGCTATTGTATATGTTGTGCATGTATCTGTAGATTATATTTGGTTGATATAAAACATGAAGGTGTAATTAGGCAGGTTGGGGAAACTGGGTTTTGCTGAAACACACTCACAGAATGGCACATGTGTAGTGTGTGAGCTGCATGATGGCAGTATCCAAGGATGAGGATTTGCAGTATAGGGAGGAGATGTTCCTCTTCTTAACACTGGTGAAGACAGGTGAATTGGGTGATGTAATTCAGTCTTCTGTATATTTACAGACATTGCCAAAGAGCTTGGCTTTTCCATACCTGGAGCAAAAGTGATGTTTGGCAAAGGTCAGATATTCAAAAGAATTGCCTGGCCTTTATTTAGCTAGAGCTACTACTAACCCAAATACGTAGTACAGCTTAATTAAAATAGGGAGATTGAAAAAATAAGTGGGAGAAGTGGTTTTAGATTTTTTGCTTTGACCACTAATTCAGGGTGGAAGTTTTAATTTTTTTATTCTTTATTACTGTAGTGGAGAGTCTGTGTGTATCTGTGATAGATACATCTACAGGCAAGCCTGTAAATCTGGAATCATGCATTGCTTGCAAGAATAAGCAAGAACAAGCAGAATATGATCCTGTCCTTGGTATTCCCTCTGGCTGGTGGTGAGAGTGGATCTTCAGTGACAGGAAGAAGTAAATGAGGAGGAGTTTGAAAGTAGTGTCTTGGGACTGCTGTCAGACCTAGCTCTGTGCTTAGGACAACCTTCTAACATAGTGCTCCTGTGGGAGTACTGGGAAACCATTGCAGCCATCTGGCTATGGAAGTTGTCCCTTCCCCTCAGTTCTGTAAGCTGTTGGCTAGGTGAAGATTTTTGCATGTGGATTCTAGGTCAGAATGACTGTTTGCTCCTTTATCTGAATAACAAGAATTCTATTGCAAAAATAATACAAGCTGTTGTACAGCATTAAAGACTTTTATCTCTGTTAAAAAAAAAAAAAAAAAAGTAACTCATGAATTTTAGTAGTGGAGGGTGGAAATCTAAGCACTGGAAGTAATTTAGTCAAAAATACTACAAGAAAACAATAAATATAATTCTAAAAATTGTAAGTGAAACGGCAAAGTTATTCATTAAAAAAGATTGCAGTAAGACAAGGGTTTCAAAAGAAGGTAGATGGTAGAAGGTATTTAAAGCACAAGAGCAAACTTCTGGAAAAGAGGAAAGCATAGAAAGAGACCAATTTGCCTGCATCAGAAGCTTTTTATTGACTGGAAAACGATAGAGATGCAGTGTAAAAAAAAATACAAGGTTTGATTGTGGATACAACCAAAAAGAGCTGTGGCACAGAATGTGTTAAAAAGAGTAGCAGTTGCATAAGATAAAAAAGAAGTTTCTGCTAATCCATTATTGTTCAGAGGATCTAAGAAGGAAAGTGAAGACCTTTCCAAATGGGGGACAGTAACTCAAAATTACTGTGATTTTTCTACCTGCTTTGGGCTTCATGTAAATAGTTAGCTGGAAATGAGCACTTAATGCAGTTAAAAAGTGAAATACATGCCAGAAAGTAAGGATATTGGAAGATAGAAGACGCTGACTTAACTGAGTTTGTGTAATTTAGAAAGGAAAAATCGAGAAGAGGAAAACAATAATGTCGTCAAACATGGAAGAGGTTTACGTGAGGTGTATGTTGTTGTTACTCTCCATATCTGTTAAAAGAAAGACAAGTGTAACTGGCAAAAGGAGAAATTCGTGTGATGTTGGGTTGACCATATAGATGAGTAAACATTGGAACAGCTTATCTTGGTAGGCCATGGAGATTTGTTTATGGACACAGTTAAAGACTGGTTAGACAAGTATCCCTTTTTGAAGCTCTAGGAACAATTTTGTGCTTTTTCAGACTGGTCAGGAGGGAAAAAGTGACCATGAGGTCCCTTCTAGCCACACTGATTATTGGCTTACATTTTTATTCAAGTAGTATTCCCAGTCTTAATTGTGAATTTTCTTACTACAAATTATTGGGGTTTTCTTCTCGATGAGTGTAGAATTGTAATTGTGAATGTTTTTCATATGCAGTGATCAAGACTGAACTGCCATTTAGTGGTTCTTTTGGGCTCCTGAGTTATCTACAGATCTATCCCTTCTGTAGTTTTGTCTTCTA
Organism: Megaceryle torquata; assembly: GCA_024611175.1. Lineage (NCBI taxonomy): Eukaryota > Metazoa > Chordata > Aves > Coraciiformes > Cerylidae > Megaceryle > Megaceryle torquata. Next base: position 25,710 of record JANIJG010011771.1, on the reverse strand, counting down.
TATCCGTGGAAGGCTGGATACACCAAAGAAACTATTAATAGTTGTATGCATACTGAGAGCCTATTTCCTCATGATCTGCTTGCATGAAAGCAGTTCATTTAACAGTGATTCAACTTCCCATGCCAGCAAGATTTTTTTTTTTACCCTGACAAATCTATAACTAAATTAGGAAGCTTTATCTACATTTAATATTTTAGAATCTACCTAACAATTTTACATCCTATAAGCTGTTTGTGAACTAGAAATTAAGTATAAGAAATAGAAGATTGGAATTTTGCTGTACAAGATTAAAAATTTAGCAATCAAATTGCATTGGCGTAATGTAGTATGTAAGCTGATTTCTCATATTAACATTTTTCTCTGAAGAAAGTTGATCTTCACTGTAAAAAAAACAAGCAAGCAACCAAATCTTTCTAGAATTTGGTTGTGTGGCAGAAATCCACAGTAATTTCCCAGTGTTAGTATCAAGTCTAAGAAAAAATATTTGATATTTAACATTACTCTTTGAACTTATTGTAACTTACATTAATAACTATTTTATAACTGAAGAGATGTCAGTTATCGCTGTTCTGAGTGCTTCTATGACAGAGGGAGTATCACTTTGCTTTCTTTTGACTATTTTTGGAGGAGTGATTTACCTAATGTTTTGTCAGGCAGATAAAACTGTACCTAACCTGTTAGCAGGGAAGCAACTCACCAAACAACGCTCAGTTGTGTTGTTAAATGTTTGTGTTCTCAGTGTACTCTGGATGCACTTCATAACACGTTATTTTAAAAGCAGGCTGCATTAACCTACCTGTTCTGGTTGCTGCACTTTGAATCTGAGGGATCTCCGCGAGTTCCGGAGGCTGCTCCTGGCTTCTGTGAGTGCCCGAGTGGGAAGTGGGCAGGATACAGCTGGGAGGCAGGAGGCAGCCCCAAGCCTGCACTGCCATAGGGAGCAGACCTCCAGCCAAGCCTCACCTGAAATCTGGATAGGGGAAGTTTTCCCAGAGTGCTAGAGGAGGCTGTCTAAGATCACTGCAAGCCAGGAAGCTGCCGCAAGGTGTTGGACTAGGAAGCAACAAAGGAGCAAGCTACCCACTGTGTCAGGACACATACGAGGGGGAGGTAACCATTTCCATATGTTTTAAGTCACTTGGCCATCTTAGCTTTCTTTCTCAGATAGTTACGGCACTCAACTTTATAATCTTTCTGTTGTAATAAACAGAAAGCTATAGTAAACATATCTTCAGAGGTTGAGCGTGCTTCTGCTACAATCGCATGAAAGAAAAAGCTAGTCCTGTTCCACCCCAGGACCCTGGCACACTGTGCCCTTTTCTGAAATCTAGTATGCCAAACAAGCAGAAAATTTGTGTGGGTGATGATGCGATTTTGTGTGACTAATTTCAGTGCTACTAATTGCAGTGCTTCTGCTAACTGTCAAGTTGATTGCTCATAGAAAAGCTGTTCAAGAAAGTGTGTCTGCAAAACTAGCACCATGAAAAGTGGAGCAGAGCACTGTGTGGGATGTGTTGAAGATGTGACTCTAATGGTCAGTTGAAAGGTCCTTTTATAGTGACTGTTGATGTTTCACTCACTGGAATATAAGGACAACCCAGAATATCTATTTGTTTTTTGTTGGGCAGAAAACATGTAAAGACAAGGCATGGGAGAGCTTTGCAATTCTTCCAGAATTTCTACTGGAGTTTTAGATACAAACTGATGGATAAATTGTAATTTGTTCATCTGCTCTAGTATAAACAGTTTGGGGTTTTATTTTGTTCCATGTTGGTTTGGTTTTCTTTCTCCTATAATTGGGTTTGGTGGTTATAAACAAGGAATGACTTCATTATGTGTTGAACTGATTTTTCACAGTAAGCTTGAGAATCTAAAAACTTACTATCTCCTGTCACTACTTTATGTAGGACATTTTACAGCTTAAAACACAAATTTTTTTCAAGAGGTAGAATTAGAATTGCTGACAGTAAGGAAATAAAAATGATTGATGGACTATTTACACTTGACCAGCTGTTAATGAATTCTCACTCAATATCTTGTTAGCTTGTACTGAAGTAATACATAAGGCAATTTAGAAAATAGCCTGAAGTTCCTAAAACTACAAAGAAAAAAACTGTAAGTTATTCTGATGCTTTTGATCTATGAACTGTGATATAAGCTGTGACTTTTGATGTTCTGGGATGATGTGATTGATAGTATAATTTTTTTAAATTTGATTTACTATTTAGTGAGTGTTCCTGTATGTTATATTTTGGCTCAGAGGCAGGGAGAATAGTCACCGATTTCCTTGTTCGTCCCTGTAGCCCTTGTTCAGGTGGAGCTTTCTGGAAGGAAGGGAGAACAGCTGAGCATTCTCAGCTGAGAGGAATCAGTGGAGTTTCATAAGCTAGGGACTGGTATCTCCTGGAGGAGGCTTCAGAGAAAGGTGGTTTTATTTCTGTGGATCCTAAGGGAGTTTTATAAAGTTATTGCATCTCAAAAAAGCTCCATTGAGAATTCTTAGCCTGAGAACAAGTGTGTAGGAAAGGAAGGGTACGTGATGAGCAAGGGAGGGATTGGCTGAATAACACTTTGATTTTTGATTTATTTGCTTCAGCAGAAGAGCTTTTTTGCTCTTTCAGAATTGTGTTGCAGTAAGGCATAGCTTAGATTCAGTATCTTTTTGATTCTCTCAAGGAGAAGGTGGAGGAGGTTTGGGGTGGGGGGTAGTCTCTAAGCTCCTAATAGATGCTTCTCAGTAACACATAAAATTTAAATTCTTAAATCACTATATGGATGAATTGTTTTTTTCAGTGTGAGAAGGAAGGAAGCTACACTCTCTTCAAATGCTTCTTCAAGCATAGGAAATACCTTCTAAGGTTGCAGGTGAGCATTTAATTACGAGCAGCTAGTGCATTGCGGCTATTGCCTCTATCAAACTGTGCTACATAATCCACTCATTCTTATCTCCATTGCTAACTCCTGACTATCATTTGCAGAAGTGCAAAAATCCCCCTACTTTAAAAGCCAAATCCTCTAAGGCCAATGGTGGAACTTCGGCTGACTTTAATGGAGCCAGAGAATCATCTTGTTTCAAGGAGTTAAGCTCTGTGAATATAAAATGACAGCTGTGTAGCATCTGGTAAAAAAAGCAAAGGAGGGGAAGGATAAGAGGGAAAGGGAATCTTACTAGTTTTTTTATAAAGTGTGGTCTATGTTGAATATTTTAATGCTGTGCTTTTTGTTGTTGCCTGTATTGCCAGACATCCATGTTTATTGTAGTGTCTTACAAACATTCTTTGAAAAATATACTCAATATTTTTGTTGTAACCCTAGTTAAATCTCTCATTTATTTATTTATTTAGTGCTTGTGTGTGTTGTGGTTTTGATGCTTTGACATTCTCTCCAAGCAGTTTGGCTATTACTTTCTTTTTCTGTTGATATTCATGATGCAAGATGGATGAATTTCTGCAAAGCAGAAGGAAGAAATTGTGGTTTGACCTACTATTTAAGCTAAGCAAATTAGTAAATTCATCCTGTTTTCCTCCTGTGTTTTTTTTTTTTTTTTTTTTTTTAATCAGTATTTTGTGGCAGCTGTAATTTCTGACCAGGGATAGACTCTGTATGTCTCTCTTGGCCTCAAACTGCATGTAATTTTTCAGAATATGCCATTTCTCCATGTAGGAAGCCTTATTACCCACAGGCAAATGTAATCTGTCATCTTTTCCTTCAACAATTCCCCCTTTCTCTCTATCCTGAAAAGAAATCAGAAAAGATTTATAATGTTCTGCAGCCCACAAAACCTCCTTCATTATCCTTAAATCAAGTATACCTGATTGCAAAGCTCTTATTTTTATAAGAATTTTGGGAGCAGAGTATTTTATGGTCTCTGGTGTGCTTATACTAAAGGTGAAAAATGCTTGGTGGTTATGGGGTTTTTGTTTGTTTGGTTGGTTGGGGTTTTTTTTCTTTTTTACTTTTTTTTGTTTGGTTGGTTGGGTTTTTTTAAGTAATTCTTTTGAGACCTATTTTGCTGCAAAATAAAGACTCTTTTTGTCAGTAGAAAAATAATGGATCTACCTTGAGATGTCCAAAAAGGATGAAGTATTCTGGCTGAAAAGATAACATCAATTCAGATAGTCCTGTCTTAAGAGAAGTAAGGTGTTACTGTCCTATCCTTCTGATGTAATGTAACATCTTACCTATTTTTACTGCCATGGCAGATGAGGTAGACAGCTTGTTGAATCTAGGTGGTGTGTTAACTCACCTTCCCCAGAGGACTAAACCTGATTTGAGACCAGTCAATAGGAATGAACAGTTTAATTTGTGCCTTTCTGTTTTCATTGCTTCCAGTTTACTTGCTTATATTAATCTGTCATCATAATGACCAGTTTACACAGTTTTGTCACGTCCTTCATAGTTGAATCATTTTGGTCTTCTTTTTACATCTGCTTTTCTTACTGTTTTCTTTCCATTTTACACATCTACCCCTTCTCCTGTATAGGCAGAATTATTTTTTTTTCCTAGCTGGATATATTTCCTAAAGTTTGTGGCATAGATGTTTTTCAGTGAATTGCTGTTTTGTTTTGGATAAATTTAATAGAGCTAATGGCTTTGCATGAGAAATAACTATAAGGGTCTCCAGAACTGTTATTGGTAGCTAGCACATTTCACCCTCAGGTGCCTCTTTACGTATTTCTCTTCAGTCTGACAGAAACAGACTCATACTATTAAAGCAACTCATACTATTTCAGCTTAGCTGACCTGCTGATGCTACAGTATATATGTTAAAGATTTTCCTTTTGTAATGCTTGCTTATTTTTTTAAATGATTTTCCAAGGTTACCTTTATAGCTGAGGGTCTGGAAACCTGTGCTGTTAATGGAAAAACATACCCCTAAAGCATAGCAGATCTCTGCTTCTGAGAATCAGCAATGTATGTCCTCTTTGCCCCATGTAATTTAATTAATTTGTTTATAAGCAATATTTTGGTATCTTTACATATATTATTGTTCATTTATTTCTTAATAAGTCTATCTTTAATTTACTTTTCCACTTCCCTTGGTTTCCCTGAAGTCCTCTTAGGTGAAACAGGTCATTAGGAATAAGTTATTTTTAACATAAAAGCACTCGATTGAGGCTCTACAATACAGCCTTATTTATTTGTCTCCCAGAGCAGTTAGATAATTGAGATTTAAATGTCTGCATATGTGGGTTTCTTCTTTTTCTCTGTGGTTGGTTACATCTTTTATTTCATGGATATATTAAATGTTTATATTTTATTTTAAAAACCCAGCATTTTTAATCCTCTTAGTGATTTACATTTGGATACTTTTTCTCACTTCTCAGATATACAGAAGATATTTAGTACTAAAAAAAAATGGAAATAAAATGTTTTTAATTTGGTAAGAAGGCAGAAAAGGCAAAGAAATAAAGAAATAGAAGAAAGCTTTGGGGGAAAAAAAAGTAGACAGTAGATAGGAGTACAGATCTTGTCTTAAAAATGGAAATAGAAATTTAATCCATAATGCTTATTCCAATACAGGTTCACTAACTCCATTGCTATTTAAGTATAGCATTTTTTTTTTTTTTTAATATACTTGTTATCTTCAAGAACAGTGCATCTGCCTTTCTAAAAGCTCAGATTTTGAAAAATATTACTGCTATTAAAACATGGTGAGGCTTTCAGTCAGTAGTAATCTGTATGGCATTGTTCAAGGTGGCTGTGGCACATATGGGTGTGGATCTCCAGGAGCTACCAGTAGTAATTTGGTTAGGCAGATCAAAAAATACTCTGATGGCAAGAATAGTTAAACATGGATACAGGCTGATGTAGATACTGTGTTCCCCAGAGACTGAAGGTTTTTGAAGAAGCTGGAGAAGCATCTATCATAGTAAAGTTGATTCTGCTTTGAGATGAGGACGACATCGTACTCACCCTGCCAGTTCCACTTTTAAATTGCGTTGTAATCACTTAATTCAAGTGGAAATAGGACACTTTAGACTGACATCTATTAATAGTATACATTCAGGATTTATCTTCAAAGAGAAAAAAAACCCCAAAACAACAAACCAACCAAATAAAAAAACCACCAAAAACCAACACAACCTTGTGTGGTGGTAGAACGAAAAAAAAAGTATATTTTTATTAGCATATTATAGCATTAACATGTTTATGAGCCTTCTATTTGCAACATCTAGGGGTGAAGTAAAAGGCACTTGAGTCAGGCAAACCTTAGCATGTGCTCAGTAGACGGGAAACCTGTTCAACTCTGGAGATGGATATCTGCAAGGCACTCAATGCTGCCTTTTTCCCAGCCAGTTACTCAACCTGAATAGTTTGGTTTTTATTACTGTTATTTCTTGTATTTTCAATTGTGACAGAACTTGGAGAAAGAGGCAAGTTGTAGAAGTGTAAGGATAAGAAATATGTACTGTCTAGGTGATGCTGAAGTAGAAGACAATAGAAAAAAGTCATCTTTGTGAATCTTATTTGCATGTTCAGATAAGCTATTGGTAATTGTACTTTTTCCTTTCCTGAAAATGAGAATAAGGCTTTCAGACAGTGAAGGGTAAAATAATCGTGTGAGTTTACATGTTCTTTAAAAATAAAGTTACCAACAGCAAAGGGAGGTGCTTCATCATTACTAAAAAAAAATAAATCAGTCTTATTATTTCTTTTGAAAGAATGTATGACGACAAAATGTATTCAATAAGAATGATTTGGTTAATAGCTTTCCATGCCTCATTTATACATACTCTTTTATGAGACTACTGAAAGTATGGATGTGCACAGTCCTGGAGGAACACATCATTTTCTTTTATTCTCATCCCTAGTTGATGAGGTTTTGTTCTCTAAGAAGCACAGAATTAGTATATACAGTGTTTAAATTATTTATCTTTGAAATATGTTCCATTGGTGCAATCACTTTAGGATTAGATTGTAGCTAGAACTACTGCTGAATTGCATCCACCTTACAAGTTTATCTCTTGTGGAATAAAAAGTGAAAGATACTCCCTACGAAAGCTGGAAAAAACATTCTTACATAACTCAACATTTTAAATTCCTTTAGTGTTCATTACAATAACATCCGTCCTGTTTACGTCAGTTAGCCTAAGGCAATTAATAAGGCAATCAAACATTAGTTAATCCACAGACATTTGGTACTAATGAAACATTAATTAATGCTCACCGGTATATTATTGTTGTTACGTGTGTCATGTCTGTAGTGGTGACACTTTGAAATGTCCACTATGATGAATGTATTAGAGCTTTAATGTAACAGGACTGGGTATAATGAATTCCATGTTGCAGGCTCATTTGCTTTTACACAGCAGGTGCTCCTTTGTAGTTTGCCATCTAAAGAGACAGTTTTAAGAATGAATTATTTACATACAAAATTGATGTTGATAAAGTAGAATATAAGCTCTGTGCCATGTGGCATTTTCACAGTTGTATACTCTGCACTTCAGCTTACATCAAGTATCTTGGCAAGGTTTTAGTGGCAAAACGTTAATTCCTTAGGTGTTCATTATAATAACATTTGTCATGAACTCTGATGATGTTCACATTGATTTATTCTGAAACTTTAAAATTAATCAGATTCTATAATTAGGTAGAGCAGGAAAATGGAATTTGGACTTGTTACTTTATAATAAGACTATTAATAAACTTAAGCTAATTTTTTGGAGGAATTTAATGAACAACTGCTTTTAAATATGGATTGTGCAGTCAAACTTGTATCTAATAAGATGTTAAGTGTATTTTTACATGGAAAAGTGTTTTGCAATACTCTGTGAGAAACAGGCTTTTTGTTTATGATTGTGATGGACTAGAGACCATCTTGATTTTAAGACCCACCCTGAAGGAAATCTGGTAATTAACTTTACAAGGTTTCGGGTAATGGCTGTACTTTAGATGACTGGAGGGTTGGATGTTATTCAAGCTACCTGGAAGTCATTAGCCTGTCATTATTAATTATGTGATAATCATATTTCTGTGTCAAAAATGGAAAGTGAATGAAAGTGAAAAATGTTATTACTACACTACCATTCATTTCTACCAGAGCAAATAAAAGAGGCAGCTTTTCTTGTCAAAGTAAATTTACTATCTGCAGGACTTGTGAATGTTACAAATTTATATAGTTTCAAAGAAGCCATGTACACCTTCAAAGAGGGACTATTAAGACACCACATTTGGCTCATTAAGCCCCTAACCTATAAATTGTTGGGGGCTTGAGGAGCATTCTGAGGCCATACTGCTGTGTGCTTGCCCCATTCTTCAGTTCTTTGGGTTTCATCTTCTAGCAGCTCTTTGGGACAGGTTATCAAACCTAGAGATACCTTTGATCTCACCAAGTAAAACCACCATATTCTTTTACAGATATTTATGCCTTTAGAGGTAAGATTTGCCTTCAGGAAGCCTAGGCTCCTGAGATCCATGTAAAAATCTGGAGCAGGCTAGGGAACAGGAGTTGAACTGCTCTTTCTCACGTGTTCAACAGACTATTTCTGCTACACTAGTTGGGAACTAAATGCAGCTGTTTGGTTGACACTATACATGATCCAGTACTTTGTTTACATTAACCATCTTTGAGTACCTATATTACTATTAAAACACTCTCCAGAATGTATTACAGTTCTGCTAATACAAGAACCCTGGCTTTAGTTTTCTAGTCAGTGGTGTTGCACTTGCAGGTTTTTTTGTTTGGTTTGTTGGTTGGGGTTTTTTTGTGTTGTTGGTTTTTGTTGTTGTTGTTGTTGTTGTCTGTGTGTGTGGGTTTGGTTTTTTTTGGTTTTTTTTTTTTTTTTTTTGTTGGTTTGGTTTTTTTTCTACCATTCACATTATGTTTTTTGCACAATTTCTGTTCTCTCGTCCAATTTGAGGATTGGAAATAACAGTATGAGATAAAAAATGCCTTGAGAGAAAAGAGGGGAAATTGAGTGGCTGTCAGTAGAACAAGCTAGTACGCGAGTTCTGAAGCTGGTACATTTTCTATTTGTTGTATGTTGCCAAAAGAAGTCTAATATTTGCAATGTAGCGCTGAAAAGTGTGTATAAATTTGTTATGCTCTCTATCGGTTTGTATTTTGCAAGTATAATGAATTCACACAGCCTTTTCTTGTTAAAATGACCTACCAGAGTATGGTGGTGTCACTTAATTGCAAGATTGAGATTGATGCTGTTGGCTACCTCTATTTCTGGTTTATGGATCTTACTGCAAAGGGAAATTATATATGAAAGTGTCCCTCTGTAAATAAGTATTTGAGTCCATAGGCTCAGCCTAATTTCTTCTTGCTAACTTGTAGCTTTGAAGACTAGGGCTTTCTTAGGTGATACTTCTGTGTTCTGTCCACATAAGTGCAGCATTTACTACTTCTCTGCACTCTGAGTCAGGATGTAGCTGTTGGAAAGTAGGTGCAGATGCACTAACATGGGATGCTAGGAGTTTGTCCTTGTTTGGTTAACTTAACCTAGATTTTATTTCATGATATGGATTTTTTTAGGGAACGTACCTACCTGCCATCTAGTTTCTTGAAGACATCCATCTTGTTGAGTATAGCAGATTTCAGGTTGATGTAGTTCATTAAAAAATGGTATCCAGTTGTATTTAAAAAAAAAAAAAAAAAAAAAAAAAATTCCTGGTTTAACACTCTAGATTTGGGGAGGGATGTGTATTCTGCTGTTGCTTTGGGCCCTGGGATGTTGTATCCATATTTCAGAGCACTGAGGTGGTCCATTGAGGTTAGAGAGCCTGGCACTAGAAATGCCCAGGAAGTTGACTGTGGTAATACAGCAGGCCTGTGCAGAATGTTTCCAGGGATGGGGCATCTGCTGCCTCTCTGGGCAACCTGGTCCAGTGTTTCACCACTCTCACTGTAAAAAAATTTCTTCCTTCTCTCTAGTTGAAATCTCATCATCTTATAATAATAATCTTATTATTAAAACCTCATTTAGTTAAAAACCATCACCCCTTGTCCTGTCACAACAGGCCCTGCTGAAAAGGTTGCTCCCATCTTTCTTATGGGCCCCTGTTAAGTATTGAGAGGCTGCAGTGTCACCAGAGCCTTCTCTTTAGTCTACTGGTATGTTGGTCTGGAAGTGCAAGTCTTTCAGGAGGGGTCAGTAATAGACTAGATTCATTAATGTGTGCTTCATTATTGAGGAGAAGAAAGAAAAGGAGAAACGTTTGTGTGTATGTGAATATATATACCCAGTTGTGCTTGTTTAACCAGATACTACAGAAAGATTTTGTGCCTCTTAGCATAAGAAAATATTTTAGCGTGTTCCTTAGCCTAAGTTCATTAGTCTAACATTAATATTTTCAATGTCATACAGTTCTCCTTAAAATAGAAAAGTACATGGAGCCTTTGAACATTCGTGCACTTGAGTAGCTTTGTCAGTGCTAGGACCATGTTCATGTACCATAAATGTCTGAGGACATTGGGTCAAGGTAAAGAACTGGAAGGGCAGAGTAAAGAATAGCGGAAATAATATTTTGGGTGGATGGTATTTGATCCTAACAGCTCCAGCCTTCCATTATGACCAGAAGGAGTAAACATTAAACCTTAAAACCAACTTTGAAATGAAGCAGTTAGTTTCTTCCCACACTACAAAAATCACTTGACTGCAGAATGACACCTGCTTTTTTTTGTTTGTTTGTTTCCTTTTGTCATTAGAAAACTGTATTTTCAAACTGTGCGTAATAAAATTCTATCAAGGTGGAAGATGATCAGAAATTCTAGAATCCTTGTGGTAAAGAAAGAAGATACTGAAGTGTAGAGATCTGGGATGAGTCTTAAAAAGACAAGTAATGTTTTGAATTCCAAATAATTTATGCAAAATATGTTACAAAATCTAAGATTCTAAATAAATAACCAATACAATGTATTCTGTTTTGACACTTAATTTCCACTTAGAAGATAGTGAATGCAGATTCATTTCCTAACAATGTTTTGAAGCTCTTTTTCCTTATATTTGTTTTATACTTTGTACAAATAATTGAACTGTAATTTTAAGTTTCAGTCTTCTGCTATGAAGCTACACAAAAATATGGTGGGATAAACATTCAGAAAAATAGATTTGTGGTTATATAATTTCTCTTTATTATAAAAAAATTGCTTCACCATAAGAAACTTTTTTTCTCCTATATTTTGGAAGGCTCACGTTCCCTTTTATATTTGACCGAGTTGGCACGACATAACGTGTTCCTAATTTCTGGAATAATTTGATTACAACATGAAGGTTGTATTATAAAAGCTATTCTCATACATTATTGAGAAGACTTGAAGATTTAAAACTGAAGAATGGGATATAAGAACGCTTTAATCCAGATACTAAATGGTAGACAACTATGCAATGTAGTAATTGTTAAAGGCTTAATACTACATTTTGTTGTATTTAAACATTTTGGTATTTTTTTATTAGTTTGATGTATCATAATGTAAAAGGATTATTAGCCTTTACCATTAGGTCCAAATTACTATACTTTTCGGCTAAGTAGAGGTTTTTTACATTTGAGTAACATTTTATATACTAGGAGTAGTATAACTCGAAGGGCTTGTTTCTGTTGCAACTTCTGTCAGCACCTATCTTTGACAGAAGTAGCTTTTGGGTCCATTTGTCTTTAAGTAGAAGTGCAAGTGCCTGATTTGGCAGGCTACACTTTCACAGCAGACTTTGTAAAGAAAGCTGCCTGTCAGAGTCTTCTGCCCATATTGTCTTGCAGAGCAGCGGGACTTTAGGAAACATCATCAGCTAACAGTTGCATACGGAAACTTTGTTGTTAAAATATGTTTATCATTGTGTTTTTCTGATTTAGAAATCAGGTTGTATTTCAAGGCAACAGGTAAGTTGGAGGAGAATTGCTGAATTTTTAAATTTTCATTTATAAGAGAACTTGGCTATGTATTTCAAGAATTTCTTATTAGTCTGAATAGTTAAACCCTCCTTTTGATGAATGCATTACTTCTGGAACCAGTAGATAAAATTCTACACATTAAACACGGTAAAAACGCTGCATATTCTGCAAAGGACAGAATTTTAGATTAAATTTTTCTGGGCACAAAAGCAGTAACAAAACAATCCCTACAAAACAGAGTAACTTAATAACACGAGAAATAACTTCTGTTAATTTTAAACTGTAGAAACGGAAACTTGTAGGATGTAATTAAATTATGGTACTGTACAAACCAGCTGTTCTTGGTAATTGAAACTTTACAATATGAAAAATACATTACATCTGTACAGTTTATACAGGTAGGTAGGATGAGTTTGAAAAAGATTCACTTTAAGGGTCATACTCTGAAGTCAAAAAAATACTGCACAACTGAACTAAGTACAAATTGTAGACTTGAAACAATTAATCTTTGTGATTCATTTTTAATTTGAACAGGGATCCTAGAATCCATAATATTAGGTCTTCTCACTTCTGTCCATAATGTTACATAGAATTTGGTTGCAGCCTCTGCTACAGGGGGAAAAAAAAACCCAAAACCAAACCAATAATAAAAAAAAAGACAACCACAAAAAAACCCCAGTTAAGCCAGCTGCTGACTGTGTTCCTTGATTCGTGCTGTTGTTGTTATTGTGCTCAGATCCAGATCAGTTTCTAGGTGTGTTTCCACTGTTTCTTCCTGGTTTTTCGAGTCATAGGGCTTGTGGGCAAGCAGTTCATGGTGTACTCCACAGTAGCTTATTGTGGGCTGGTCATAGGCAAGAAATGTTGACACGTTCATAGACAATGGTATCTAGGGGAAAAAAAAAAGATGAAAACCAGCCAGTTACAGAAAGATGTAATCAAATTGTACTTGCCTGAATTTGCTGTTGAAGAGACAGACTGTCTAAAACCATTGGCTAATAGAAAATACAATGCTGCATGTAAAAAGCCTCTTCCTTCTCTCTATCCCTCTGCCCCCTCCACTCCACCCAAACCCTGCTCTTTACTAGGGTGTTTCAAGCCTAACCACTACCACCTTTGGTCTTGTGGCCCAGAACTAGGTGTGTGCTTGAATGTGTTAAGGTATAGTTGATCTTCAGTGATCTTTAGAATGTAATTAGCCTTTGCTAAAATCAGTCAGGGAGGAGAAAGAGTTTGAAATATCAGACAATACAAACCCAAGCTGTTTCTCATTAGCACAACTGGTTGATGTATTTGGATGTCCCGTGTGTACCTCTACATGCTCACGGCAGCACATTGGAAGCCCCATGATAAACACTGTTCATATTCTATGCAAAGCACAGCAGCAGCCTGAAAAATGTAAGGAGGTGGATGCCTTTTCTGCCTACTTAATGAGGTATCAATAGCTCATGAAGAGTTTATAATATTCACCTTAGAAGATGGACATATGTAGCATGTCATGTGATCACACTGCCTGAATCAGAAGGGTATCAGTTAAACCTGTGACAAAACTCTATCTTCATATGATAGAATTGGAAATCTAGTGGAATGGATCTTTTTCTCTCCTGACTCATTTCTTGCTAAAGGCACCGTGGCTGTATCATGGGTGTCTGGTGATCTGCATCTCCTCACTCACAAAAATTAATGAGTGCTCCCTACTCTTCATGTAGCTGCTCATGTTTTGCTCTGTTTTTCCCACTGATGATGAAATACTGGATGAAATATACCCCAGGGTTTCTTAAAATAATGAAAAGACTTTACCTGAGTAAGAACTTGGGTATTTTAAATACATGCAATAAGAAGAAATAATCCATGTTTTTCCCCCTTCATAAACACCAACAGTATCTTTTTCTTAAACTACAGAACATTTCCTTTTACAACTCAAAGTGTATTTCCTAACCTGATTTCATGAATGCAGCACAATACAGGATGGTGGCAATGAACTTGAGCAAAATGAATGCAGTGAAGATGAGCAAAAGTTGGTGAATGGCCATGAGTCACTAATGCTTATTCACACTTCATGGAAACCAGGCAACCAGACAAAATGTTGTGCAGCTTTGCTGTTGCCCACATTTTGGTTGTAAAAGTCAGTGAAGAGCTATTTAGTGTCCCATCTTATCAAAACAGAAGATATGGGTTGACATGCTTGGTAAAAATGTAAATCTGTCTCTGTATGTTCAGCGTAAGGCTTGCATACATGTTTGGAAAAGGTTTATTTCATGTATGTTGGACTGGAAAAAGAGTGTGTGTTATGATCTTAATACTTGGTCGTAGTCGGAGTAGCCTTTGTTCATGTATTTTTCATGTAATATATCTAAATTGCTGAAGTTTGATCATACTCTGTTTTCAGCCACATCAGAAAAAAAAGCAAAGGGAGGAAAGGAACACTTGAACTGCTTCACACCTATAGTCAGAAACCAGCTGGCTATGGTTATGGGCTTGATCTAATTTATTTCTGATGATGACATGATGGCCTTTTAGCAAACCAACTCTACAGGAAGGTGGTCAGCAGTGTACGTGCCATTGCCATGAAATGGAGAGTCCTGGGTTGAGCTAGGAGAGGGGTAATTTTCACAGTAGCTGGGAGGGGCCACAGCCAGGATAAATCACTGAACCAGCAGCAAAATCTGCACCTTTTAGAAAGTTAGTGATATGCAGACCTGTTACAAAATCTCCTGGATAGTTTCTTCTGACCTACTCCTTTCATCTTGTTACATCTTTTTTCCCTCCTTCTGTCACCTTCTGTCTCTTTTTTTTCCTAGAATGGTGAGAAATGTTTCTTTTTAGTGTATTTGGGGCAGGAGACTTCATGGTCACTGTGGTTCATACTGCAGCTTATTTGTAACCATCAGGTGAAGCTCCCACCAGCTGCTGCTTTATTGATGTCTGGATGTGCTGGATCACTTTGGGCTTCTCAGGTTATAGTCCTGGAATGGCAACGTCATCCCTTATGGCATGGTAATTAAACAAGGAATGTGCCCGTTTGTATTTCTTCCTTTGCGTTTTTCCTTCCTGTTTTCCTTCTGATAGTGGTATGTGTCTCAGTAACAGTTCTATCTCTATAAACCTTCTGTTCTTTGGATGATTTTTTTTTTTTAATTTCAAATAAGTAATACCACAGCATTTGTAGTGATAGCTCTCATCTCTTTGACAGCAATTTTGGAGGAAAAAACACTGCATTGTTTAATTACTAGTGATGTGTGACCTTTATATTGTTTGGAGTTCAGGTTCAGGTGAGCGTCCCAAAAGCTTTGGCTTATCTCAGATTTGCAGTTCAGAAGCCTTAAAGCTGCAATTACTATTCAAGGAAGCATCTGTCCTGCAAGCTGAATTTCACTGCATTTTTCGCTGCATTCCATTTCTGCACAGTGTGTGTGGAAAATTTTTAGCAACCCTGAATCTTTTCAGTAAGGAAGTCTAAAACTCTAGACTTGCTTTACATAGAAAATGTAGCCAAATGGTTGCGTTTAAAGATCTGTATAGCAAACCAGAATTAAAAAAAAAAAAAAAAAAAAAAATCTGTTCAGTGCTAACAAGAATTTAACCCAGTGTTTGGGATGTTGACATTTTCACATTTCTGTTTTGATTCTTATTGGCAGTTAAAAAGTTACCACAGATTAAAAAGAAGGTTGGTTGGTTGTATTTTTTTTAAATGAGACTGAGAATTTTGCTCTGGCTTCTCTCCAGCAAGTGCAGAGATCTGCAGGAAATAGGTTATTTTATGCAGACTGCAGAAGTATATTCACTACTTAAACAGATGTGATGGGTTAGGGAGGGGAATGCTTCTAGCCACAGATGAATATCTGGGCAGTCAGCATGGGAAAGGTTCTGGCAAAGGCGTACAGTATTATTAAGCTTCTCGTGTTGTGGCTCTGTTCTTATCTGATTGCTTGACCTTGGCTTGGCTTTCAAAAGAAACAGAACTGCCTTTTTTTTTTTTCCTGAATGTGTTGTATTTAGAATTAGAGGCAATATTTTCAGCCTAAGGATCTCAGTGTTTTGTTAATTTTAATAGATGTGAGTTGTTCATGTGGGTTTTTCAAGAATTGGACACAGAATTCTGGAAATGAAAGCTTGGAAGCTAAAGGTGTGAGAGCATAGCCACAGATCTGGAGTGTCTTAAGATTGTAACCATGCAAAACTACAGTGGGGCAAAGGAATATTATCCATGGAGATGGCAGGGTAAGGAGCTGAAAAACAAAAAGATCATGAACATGAGGGATGAAAATAGTTAACTAGGTTGTACACTGAAATAAGAGAATAAAATGAACAGAAGGATGGAAGCGATAGAAGTGATGAAGTTGTGATATATCGTTCTGAAAATGAACAGAATGTAGGAATGTCATTACAGCATAGCCATGGGAAGATAATATATCAGCATATGGTCAACTTATGAGATTTAAATCTATATCATCTAGAAGTCTGTGGAATTTTGCTGTTGGCTTCAGCAAAAAGAAAAAAGTCCTTGTAATATATGCCAGGGAACCATGAAGGTTTTATTGGCATGAATCAAAATGAAATGCTTTATTCATGACCCCTGTGAAGAATACTGCTATTTCAAATGAACCTCAAAACAAACCTGGTACTTTACCAACCATTAGTTTGTCTTTGTGATGTATTTGCCATATTATTTAAATTTATTTGAGGTTACATGTTGAATAGTGCTCTTTTTGAATCCTTATGCATGTAAAACAGAAAGAGGCTTGAAAAGGAATAAAGTACCTTGGGTTTATTAGTTAGAGAATACATTAGAAT
Organism: Megaceryle torquata; assembly: GCA_024611175.1. Classification (NCBI taxonomy): domain Eukaryota; kingdom Metazoa; phylum Chordata; class Aves; order Coraciiformes; family Cerylidae; genus Megaceryle; species Megaceryle torquata. The sequence continues at coordinate 9,078 of JANIJG010011771.1, read as the reverse complement.
AAATTATAATTAATGTATTTAAGAAATCTTATCTAAATTGTCTCTTTTATGAATCCTAACAACTTGATTTCAGACTTTGAATTACAAGTGAAGGCAGATTCTGTCTTCATTTAGCAGCTCCCTGGTTTCCTAGTTTCTCTCCCATTTTCTGTACTCGTGAACCTCACTATTGAATGTTGTTCTCAGCAAGACATGACTGAAAGCATTTGATTCATATTTACTTTCCAATACTTCTGGGATATCTTTGATTATTCTCTAAATATCCCTGCTTCCCACAAAGCTTTCTTCTTTGCAAATCGCTTAGCAAAACCAAAGCACAATTTGACACTTCTGTTTTCTCAGCCCCCTCTCTGCTTCCCCCCAAATTTTAGTTCTCTTTAGAGTAGTGAGATGCAATGACCTGTTTTCCTCTGTCACCCTCTGTCCTATTTTATCATGTTTCTCTTCTGCGTGTTTCCTATCTTGTCCATTGCTTTCCCCTTCCATTTCTTTTATGTCTTTGCTTCACACAGCACCTGGTGACTTCTGCGTCTGCCTTTTGCTCTCCAGTGACTCCATTCCTCTGCCAACTCACTGTTTCTGTCCTCCAGCCTACCCCAAGCTCATTCCACAGAAATGCATCTTGTCCCCCCGACTCTGAGAGCTGTCTCTTGTAGCAGCTGCCTTGGGTGGTGGAGCCTATAGGCACAGTTTCGCAGTTTTCCTGACCGCTTCTTTTACACGCGGTCCTCCATAGGTGCCCTTTTGTTTTCCTGTGCAGTGTTGCAGGGCATTGTAATGCCCCTCCCAGGTTTTGCCACAGACCTTTCAGAACATTTTACCTTGTTTCCTGTGTGCTGGTTTTCTCTCAAGAGGAGCTGATCCTTTTCCATTGCTATCTAGCCCTGTTATTTCCCTAAGAGTGCTATATTAACTCAGTGGTTTCTTTTTCTTCTTTTGTTCTAAGATGCAGAGAAAATGCCATGTAAGATTGTAATCCAAAAAAGTCTTGTTCCAATGCTGCTGGACTATAGCAGTTCTGTGAATTTTTGGACTCGCGTTAGAAACTACTTCTTATGCTGAATGGAGAAAGTCATACACACGTTAGGCACAGTGTAGTAGCCTTGCAGATACTCTCCTCCTTTGTAGTTCCTGTTTTCTTTCAATAACCTAGATAGGTCTTTGAATATTTGAAGTACTTTACAGGGTTCTAGTTTATTGATAAAGTTGCACAAGATTTACCTGAACACTCATTCAAGCTTCTTAACTGGCTTCTCCTTGTAGTGAGCCCCATTTCCTTAGGCAGTCTTGGGACAGGGCCGTAGCGAGATTGTTCTGTACCTTCACCTATGTCTCCTGCCTCTGCACCCCGGTGTTTAAATCCTCCCTGTGATTTAGGCACATCTTCAATGTAGCAAGTGCCTTATTTTCTCTTTTAAGTAACACATCCAATGGCCTTCTGTGGAAGCCCTAGAGCTGCCTGGTAGGTATAGTTATGAAAAGAAAGTGCCTATCTAATTATCATCTCATTCTTTCATTGTGGACTATTTCAAATGTGTATTTACTAAAAAGTGCTGTGCTGTGAAACGCGGGAGATAATTAAACTCAAACTTCTGTTAAAGAAACAGGTGAATCTGTTACAGCCTCTTTGTGACAGTCATGGATTTCCAGTTCAGATCCCCTAGCTCCTCTACCACAGTGTAACTCAGCCATGGGGGTAAGGTTACAAGAAGTTACTTTTTGGTGGTGCTGGTATTTACATGTACTGTGAAGAGGCCTTAGTAAGTCAAGGAGTACCTCAAATTAAATCGTGGTCCTTTTAAAGTGCTGAAAATGCATGGCTGCAAAAATTGCTAGTCACTTCTAAAGATCTTAGTTGTCCTTCAAACTTCTGAATTCTTTGGTGGTTATTCTTTAAAACTTCTGCCTGCAGAGTAGAGCAGCAGAATCACTTCTCTCCATCTGCTGGCCACACTTCTTTTGGTGCAGCTCAGTTATGAGATATAAATACTACAATTACAAGTTATAAATACTGTTCTGCCTGACAAGATAAATATCTGCCTTGACTTTTTGAATTTTTTTTATTTGTGCAGGGGTGTTCTTTTGATTTGGGTGCCTTTTTTGTGTGTTTTGGTGCTTTTGTGTTTTGTGTGGGGGTGTGTGTTTGTGTTTGGTTGTTGTTGGTTGGTTGGCTTTACTTCAACAGCCTGCAGTTTGGGATTTTTTTTTTGTTACTATTACTATTTAAGTCCTTCAAGTTCTAATGTAGTAAATTGAATTAGGGAAGTAAATATGAGAGTGTATAATTATGCAAAACTTGGTCTTTACTGATAGGCTCTGAAGACATATTTACAATAGTATAATTTTTAAAAAGACAGCTCTGAACTTTGCGGGACTAAAAGTAAATCAGCACAGTGCTGGATAAATGATGGGTTGATAGATAGCTAATTTCTATATGGAACAAATACTTGCTATTTTTGTCTTGGTAACATTTGTTGCAGGGCAGAGAACCTGAAAGCCTAGTGTATCTTAGTTGTAATTCCTTAATAGATAATCTTAAAATATGAAGAATTTGCATTAATAAAAATCCCATTAAAAAAAAACACCTTTGAAAAGTGAATAATGTGTTTGTAGGGACATCTCAAAGAAATTATATCTGTAAGACATGCATATGTTGGTATATGTGTATATATGTTGTATGCATATACTTGTGGACAAGCCCTAAAAGAGGTCTGTGCAATTCCTTCCCTTCTCCTCTGAAAGATTTAGAATGCTAAAAAGGAAACTAGATTTATTTTTTTTTTTTCTGTATGTAGAGTTGAATGACATAAACCAATGAAATTAGTATGATTTATAATACAGATTTGTTTCTTATTTGGGGGGCGTGTGGTGAGTGTCTTTGTATCCCTTAACACCCCCCCCCCCCCCATTGTATCATAAAGTTGAATAAACTTTTGATTAAGTATTTAGTATTTTAGTATTTATTTTTTAGTATTTATTATTTATATTAGTATTTTTATTTATTAAGTATTACACTTAAGTTTAGAAAAACTTGTCCAAGCCAGGCTTAGATAAACATTAGAGTGCCTTGTTTAATTAAATACCTTAGGGCCTGGTCATGCAGGATGTCTTGCAGAAACCAAAGGAAGACTCGTGGTTTAGCTCTGTGGAGAGTAAGGCCTGTGCCTGGTGTTCTGTGGTATTCCACTTCCTGAGCGAAAGTTGCTGAAGAGTGGCTATATCCAGTATCGAATCCCTCCTGGCATGGGCTGCAGTTGCTTTTATAGATTGTCATCAAGTGTGGTTGTTTGATTGATAGTTGAACTTTTTTTGTTCATCATAGGGCTATAAGTAGGGGTTTTATTGAGGACTCTATTCCTCGAAGGTTAGTTTCTTATATATTGGATGGGCTTGTGTAGAGTGTGATTAATATGATCTTATTTTCTTTATCCTTCTCTAATTATCTTACTGTAACAAGCAATTTTAATATCCCCCTAAGTGCTATAACAAGCAATCTCATTACTTTTTATCAGGCTTGTTTATAAAGAAATAAAACAGCAGCAAGATAAATAATACTGAATAAACCAGCAGTTGAAGTATTACCTACTCTGAGTGTTCAGACCATAGAAGTCATGAGCCTACCCTAAGAAAAGAAGGGTATTTTTGTTGATACAATCTTCTTATATGTTTTTTGCTGTGTGAGCACTTGAGGAATATTGTATAGATTTTTTTCTAACTTTAAAGACTAGGTTCTAACTTTAGGCAAAGCTGAAGTTCTTAAAGATCCAATAGTAGAGGCTTTAGGAAACTTGAGAATAATGATGATACAGGTATCTTAATTTTTCTGCTTTGCCCTTTCTCTCTCTGTTATCTCCCAACTGTTAACCTCTTCTTTCTTGCTTCTCTTGTTATATAATTTTTCCTCCATTTCTATCTTTCAGAGAAAGCATCTTTCTTATTCTTAACCATATTAATAATTTGTGTAACCTTTCCATCTTCCAGTTGTTTTGTTGTTGGTTACCATTAATCTATTATTGCATTCACCCTTACTTTTCTTTGTATTCTACTGTATCTCTTTGGCTACTTCTCAGTAAGGTGCCCTGATGCTCTCTTTCCTTAAGTGTCATACCCCAAAATCTTCTTTCCTGACCCCACAAAAGGAGACAGGAAAGCCTGGTGGTGCTGAGACAAACTCACAGTGAAAACCACCCACTGCAGTTTGAAATTTGGAGCTTTAGCTTTTAGCTCTTGATACTTAGACAGTTCTCCTGATGAATGGACTGTGATTGTGGGTTTCATAGTGTCCAAAGTCTGATCCCGCCAAATATTGCATGCAGTTGTCACAAGCCTAATCGAATGAGCTGGTGAGGCATCCAGGTATTAATCTAGTGTTTGTATAAATTGGAGTTGTATGGGCCAACAGCTGCTAAGGCCAAAAGATTTAAAGATACGAAGGGAAAAGAACTTTTGCTACCTCTGAAAGCAAGGAGGAGGCTTTATGTACTTGTCTGGTTTGATTTTTTTCTCTCAAAACTTTGTGTGTAGAAAACTGAGTTGAAGAAAACCAATCTATTTTGTTTGAATTCTACATTGCTAGTATTTTGAGATTAAACTGGGGTACCAGTGTAAAAACCACAGAAAACAACCATGTAAACCTGACACTTTCAGTCATCTACTCCTGACATCAGTGGAGAATCTATAGCTGACAGAATCCTCTCCACAGTGTGCTTGTAACTGAAAAGTCATCACTCTCAGCCACAGAGGTGTTCATGCACAATCCTTCATGCAGATGCAGCCATGCTTCATTTTATTAACTTAGCTTGTATTGATCAGCACGTTCCTCAGCTGGTGCAGAAGGTCTGCTATCAGATTGTTCTGATGAGCGTGATCGCTTTTACAGCTCTCACAGCTGACTTCCAGCAATATTGACTCGTTCAGTGGCCAGTAATGTCAGGAATATTTCTATGCAAGGGAATCTCAAGTCCTATGAGCCTTAGGAAGTGTTTGAGAGAGGTTTAAAAACCACAAATCAATCCTCCCACACATACACACACACTGACACCTCAACCTCACCTTACTCTTCTCTGTCACCTCTTTGTAGTACAGCGTTATTTTGTGAGGCAACAGTGGTCAGTCAGTACTTGAGGTTGGCCAAAGCATACCAATCTATATGATGAAAATGTCTCTTCAGATGTAGGAGACTACATTTGAAGAATGGGAATGTGAAGTGTGTGGGTTTTATTTCATTCTCGTGTGTTGCAATATATATTCCTCTTCTTACATTTTAAACAACAAGTTTCCATGGTGTGGCATCCCCTTGTGCACTGTGTTCTCAAAAAAATTAATAAATAAAAGTGAAAAAAATCTAGCTTACGTTCGTAGCTTGCATCATCTTATGATATGAGTAATATTATTTCAATGACTAATTCAGACATTCCTGTCAGAGATGGAAAACTGAGACTGCTTTAATCCAGTTGCTGAGTTTTATAGTCCCAAAGTCCCTTGAAGTACCTGAATGAAATCCAAATGTGCTTTACATGCTGAGGTTTTTGCATGTAGATCTTTAAATTAGTTGGAAGACAGACAGATTCCCTTGGGATTTAATTATTTGTTGAAGCTTAAATGGTTTGGGTTTTATTTTATTTTTAAAATCTGTTTTGCACTGCATAGTGGGTCTGCTCTCATTGAAGAACTTACTATATGCTTCACAGAATTCCAGGTATTCTTTCCCATCCTTCCTTATTTGCTCCCTCTCCCTACCAGGCTGCTAAAGGTGAGGTTTTGTTTCTGTTAGTGTTGCTCTGAAGTACACTGTTTTGCTGAAGAATCAAGATCTGGGAGCTCCTGGCTTGGTGAGTTTGTGCTCTCAGTGGGCAGCTGTGTGCTACAGCAAGTGTGATGCCAGGACATCACAGAATAGGGGGTGGAGCGAGACAGGTTGAGGGGAGTAAACTTGGGTGTACACAGTCACAAAACAACAGTTAGAGAGTAGGAGTCTCTGATTTGTAAGGTCAGTTTGTGTTGCTCAAAGACGGCAAGTGAGGAGTAGAAAGAATTGGATCATCATGTATCTCTCCAAAGAATAACTAAAATAGGTAAAATATCAATTCTCTGTACAGTTACCATTACACTTCCATTAAATAACCAGTGCGTTGTTTGAATAAAGACATTTTCCTATATCTCAGAAAAGCCTTTTTAAAGATGCTAGTGCAGTTTTGACACAGGCTCTTCTGGAATGAAGTCCTCTTTGGTAGTGGTGGGAGTACTGATATGCTCACCCAGAGAGGAGAGACTTCCTACAGGCTACTGAGAGAAACAACTCAAAATACAGAAGAGTTTAAATCAAAAGTCAGATTTCTAACTGGAAACTTATAAAATTAATAGAGATCGATATATCTAAAAGGAAAGAAGGGAAATATACGTTTTCATTTTCAAATGAAATACTGCTTTAACAGACTCAGTTCTTGGCATTTACTATGCAATGAACAGGGTTTTGTTTATTTCTACAAAAGAGTGTAATTTCATAAAACTCATCTGAGTGAAGTATTTCCGATTACATTAGTGAATAAGCGCTGTGTAATTATTTAAGTAAATTAAGGGAAGATCTTTATTAAAAAATTGAATGATATTATAACAGAAGGCTAATACCAGATGCAGCTTGAAAAGCAAGAGCAGGGGGTAATACAATTTATAGATCTCATGGGTGGGGAGCATGAGCTGGGTGGTCCTTGTTCTCAGGAAAGGTTCTTAAGAAGTTTGCTGTGTTCACCTGACACGTACGAAACTGTTTTCTGATGTGACAGTAGTAATGATGTAGCATTTCTCTTCCTTAACTAAGACATCCTCCACTTATATTGCTTAATATTTGTGCTAATTGATTAATTTTCTTTTTTTTTAAACTCTTTTCCTCCATGAGTGTGTTTAAGTGGCCTTCCTGTTACATTTTATCACTGTATAAGTCTAGAGAGAAAAAGCTGTTACATCCCCAAACACTATATGCTAGTTTATTTGCATCGATAAGGGCTATTCATATTTGCACTCATTAAAATATTTATAGCATGTGCATCAGTTGCAAAGTTCCTAAGATATTTGTGTAGCACTCAGGCTGGATTTTTTTTATGTAGCTATCCATAATCAAACATTTCTTCAATGTAGGACTTCAAATTTTGCAGTGCGGGAAAGCATTATTTGGCCCATTTAATATTAATCCTTTTAAAATCCAGGCCAAACATTGAAAGCATAAAGTGGCAGTTTATTGATAACCATGCTGCTCATAATCCTTTTGACTCTTAAATGATGCACTAGTTCATTACTGTGGCAGATTTTCAGGAAAATTATAGTAAGCAAGGGAGCTTAGACAATGCTGTGGGACAGTTAGAGGTGTGCAGACAAGGGACCAACACTGAGCAGAGTAGTGGGTTGTTCTTTTTTTTTTTTAAATCCCAGAAAAGTTGTTGTAGACCTTTTTGGTTCATTAATGATGACCTTAATTGCTGGTTTGCATGGTTCATAGAACTGGGACTGGAATGTAGAGTTTTAGGTATCCAGGTGACTCATCTGCTTAGCCCAGTGTGGTAGTTACCAAAAGCCATTAGGAGGCTGCTCTGTTATCTCCGTACAGCCAACTCCTTTATAGCCCTCCTGGTACAGGAACTTGAGTAGGACTAATACAAAAAAAGAGTCTCGTTCGGTCTGTATCTGGGTTATTATTCCCCTTTGTGGCTTTTTTGACAAGTGAACCTTAAAACCCCATCCTCCTGTTGATAACAGTGGTATTCCATCCTTAAGTAGTGAGGGAAATGAAAACTGTTTAGGATATTTATTTAGAGGCAGACAGTTAAACCCAGTCACTTTGATCTCTTCTAGTACCCAGTCATGGAAATACTTTCTTCTATTAACTGTGGAAGGGAAGACATCAACACCTACTTACTGCATAGCTATTTTGCTTAGCATGTTTTCTTTAGGTCAAAATGGAGTCATCGTGCTGCGATGAAAGCAGCTTGTACTATTTTTGATGTCGTGTGTAGGCAGAGGATGGTTCTCTTCGGAACATGCAACCTTAGATGTTAAATAGTGTTAAACCCCCCCATATATAGCAGGAACCCAGCATGAGTTTAAAGGAACACACAAAATGGGTGATGAGCAGCCCTGCCAGTACTTCTAACAGTTCTGGCCTGGAGAGGGAGCCTTCAGAGCCAGAAGATTTTTGAAACAAGTGAAAATATTACAGAAAATCTATTAAATATGTTCCACTTATGTAGTTCTGTATGGTAACTTCCACAGAATTTAGAAGAGAAGATGCTTTTCTGTTCAGGTAGCTTATTTGCTGTTAGAAAAAGTGGAAAAACTCTGTGGAAAAGATGACAAAACTTCAAGGGCTCAAGAGCTAGGCAGAGGAAACCAGCCCAACTGTGTGCAAGGAAAAGTGAAATGCCTGTGTACGAGATGTTCATCGGTCTGCTTGGCCTAGTGTTGCTATTTGCTGCCTGCAGATGGTAGGGATGGAGGGGCAGGAGGAGAGAGACTGGGCTGGGAAATTCTGGAAATTACCCTCAGTATTTGAGAAATGTGAAGATAATGTGCAGGCCATCCATCTTGATGGACGCGTACATCTTCAAGATAATAAAATAGTGCTGCTTTTCACAATGTTCAGAGATGTACATTCTGAAGCCTGCTTGCTCTGTCTGCACTGGCCCTACCTTTAGGCAGCACCTGATGATAAAATATGGACTTCCACTTTGATGGAAATTAATAAAGGATATTTTGGATATGCAGTAAAGATAAATGAAAAATAATTTAAGGCTTTTGAAGTTTTTCACAGCACTGAAGCATTGTCATTTTGAATTAGAATATTTTGTTCTAACCGCTTTTCTTGCATGCTGTATTAATAATTGAAGTTGCAACAATATGAATTCTCAAAATTTATTTTCAAAAAGTTAATTAGACTTTAAAAGTGGCAACTGTGCATTAAAATCATAATGAGAACATTTTGGTCTAATCCAAATGTTCCAGAATTTTAGTGATATATTTTCTATTTTCTTTTTTTTTTCCTTTTTTTTGTTTTTTTTTTTTTTTTTTTAAAGCTTTTTTTTTAACGTT
>JANIJG010011769.1:0-35515 GCA_024611175.1 Megaceryle torquata | reverse complement strand
TTTAGAAAGTTTTTTTTTTTTTTTTTTTTTTTTTTTTTTTTTTTTTTTTAATTCTGTTTTCCTGAATGGATACAAGCAACTAATCAAGGTTAAGGCATGGTCCACTTACCTGAGTGGAATAGATTTCTCCAAGTCTTAATTACACCCTCTTGTACAAGTACACTAAACCACCAAAAAATTAGACTGTTGTTGAATTTATATCACAGGCTCATTAAAAGTTCTAGACCAAAGAATATAACTCAAATGCAATTTCTACTACAAGACATAATTAAAAAAAATACACATATTTAAAGGCTTGACCAGCTCCTTTACATAAGGCAGCTCACCCCAAAAACATTATTTTATTTAAAGATGTCAAAGGATCCAAGAACTTCCAGAATAAAAACAAAACACAGACTGACAGGGCAGACCATGAGCTTATCTGTGGAAAGCCACAGATGTCCTCCTGGCCTTCCTCAAACAAGGTTTCCCCTGGGCATGTGTGGAGACAGCATTTCACAGAAGGGTTTTAATGGCAAAAAAGATGAAACCTCTTCAAGGCTTTAGGATATTGAGTGGTTATATGGCTGTATTGTTGTGTAATATGGCAGTATTGTTAGCTGGGGGAAGAAAGGATAACAATGCTTTGTGTAGGGAAAGATTGGTTAGAAGGGGCCAAAAGGATGGGGGCATATGGCTCTGGGTGGGAATGTGCACACACCTCTGTGTTCTACTTGCTTTGTTAGTTAAATGACAGCCCAGCTTTTATGTTAAGACCATAAACAGAAAAATTAAGTTTAGAAGAGGCAATTTTTGAACAGGGGAACTTTATTCCTCATTAGTGTTTTACCTCCAAATATGTATAAATATGTTGGTAAAGAGGTTAGAGTTACTCTGAAATCTTCACTCATTTCACTTTTGGGCTCTAGGCAAGACAGTGCCCACTATCACAGCTGCACTAAGTACCTGTGTTTTCTGTTTGTGTAAGCCTTAGATATAGCATTGTCAAACAAGCCTAAAACCAGGAGGAAAACAACATTCCTGACTGTAATGTTCCTCCATTAAATCACAGGATTTAGTGACTGATGTGAGTTGTAAGGGTATTTTCAATATGTTTGGTTTTAGACGTTAAAAAAAAAAAAAAAAAAAAAAATTGTCTCTGTTATGTTTATTTTTCGTGGGCCTTATTCTGATACATCAGTGATGTAAATCACTTGATTCCAACAGACAGATTTATAGTCAGAATAGTGCAATTAGATGAAGGGCTTCTGATAGCCAAAGAAGTGTTAAAACCTTCAGAGAATGACTAAATGTTCCATTATGTTTTGGCAACTGCAAACTCATTTCCTACCTGCTGTTCATTTTGTGGTCTCTATGAACCAATTATTTCAGATAATGTGGGAAACAGACCATTTATGAGAATCCATCAAGAAATCATTATTCTACTAGAAGCAATGTACTGGTTTTTAAACAGAACTGGAGGATATAGATTCAAAAATATTTTCTTGCTTTCTTTAGCTTTCTTTTTTGAGGGGGAGGGAGGAAGGGGATGAAGGCCTATCACCACATTCTCCAGAATCATTATTGACTAGTCATCTTGTCCAAGACAGGGTAGAGGAAGGTGTAGTACAGTGTGAAGCATTTTATACTACCCTCAGCTATAGGTTTCAGCATGGTCAGGAGCATGAAAGTGCTGACACCAGAGCAGAAGCCCTGCTCCTCAACAGCAGCTTGGGCTATTACATATGAGATATATACATGTTTATCTATCTAGTGATCTGTCTGCAGTATCTACTGTCTACCTCATTTATATATAAAACATGCTGCACTGCCTTGTGCACAACAGATAGATGTTGTCATAGCTGCATGCTGGGGGAAAAAAAAAAAAAAAGTCCTGTCTCTGAAGACTAGATGTAGGAAACCTATCAAGTCTGAATTGCTAAGAAGGTGAAACCACGCCATGCTCCAGTCCAGGCATGATTCAGCCAGATGAAATGGATTATCATCTAAACAACAAAGTCAATGAGGAACTAAGTTCTTTTACTGTAGTATGATATGATATGTTTGGGGTTTTGTTTTAATTGTCGGTTTACTGTGATGGGTGTCTCATGATTTAATATCAGCAAGCTGTGTGGCAGAAATTGCTGGTCATGTGTATGAAGTGCATGGGACAGAATGTGGGCACCCCTCGCTTCCTACCTAAATTCCCACTCTAATTTTGGATACCATTTTTGTCATGGTTTATTTATTTTACAAACAAGTTACCGGCCAAAATATTCCAGATATGTTTTATTACTAGGAGGCTCTAACTCTTAATGACTTTCCCCCCCATCAGTCCAATTGATTTCTTTAAGCCAGTATAACCTCCCTGGTAATATGGTGGCTAACAGTAATGTGAATCCCATGTCATTTATTACTGGTGTCTCCTGTGTGCAGAGCTGACCATTAAAGCTTGTGGTTATAGGATGAGGTAACAGGACATAAAAAGAAGTGATAGTTGTCTTTTCCGCATCTCTTCAACATAGCCAAAGCACAAGTAAAGTAGGAAAAGTAAACTCTGAAAAATGAGCATTATGTAAAAAAGTTATATAGATCAATGCTGTCACTCCTGTTAGCTGCTGCTTGAAGCTTACAGCATGTTGCTGTAAAAATCACAGAAAATCTTCTCATTATTTCTGTTTCTGATTTTTTTTTTTTTGTTACTCCAGGAGGTCTCTGCCAAAGGTCAGTTGTAGCTCTTTTGCATTAAGCAATGTATGAGCACAGCAGATGAATATTTGTTTTCCAGTGTCCTTACTGAGGGGAAAAACAAGTGTGAAAGCAAACCAAGCTCAAAGTTACGCCTGGGCTTTAGTCTACCCACAAGAGAAATACTGTTCATTTTGGGTGTTCCAGTTCACCATGTCCATTAGCTGTAAAATAGAGTTGTGGGTGGGAGAAGGGTCAAAAGCCCATGTTGGTGCAAGTGGGTACTAAAACTGGAGAGGTGCTTATGCAAAACCAGTGACAGTCTCACCACGTTTGTCATCTCTGCTCTTGAATTTGTTCTTTTTTGTGGTTTCCTTTCCTTCTCTCAGGCTTTAAACTGAAGGAGATTTTTTTACCCAAGATCCATTGCTTTCTAGGGCCAATTCTCCAAATGTTCCCCTCTCACCCTTTCAGTGAAGACAAAGTTTGCCCCAGGCAGAGTTGCCAGGGTGAATCTGGTACTCCCCTGCTCTCAGATGTGTGCATGTAGTGAATAATTACTGACCTTTTTATCCCATACCTCAATACAGGGATGAATACACTGGTTTGCCTCCTGGAGGGACTCCTCACTAAACTATGCTAAAATAGGACCAGAATAAATGATTATGGGCCTCCCTGTGCCATTGAGGGCTTTAATCAGTACAAAGTGGCACTGCCAGAAACTTTCCTGACAGTAAATCAAGGCAATGCAGAAACTCAGTCACTCATTGCCTCTGTTATTAACTGAAAGCTCACTGGGTTTTTTTTTTTTTATGCTATGGCTTCATGATTCTGCTAAACAGCCTGAGAAGTCAGCTCTGTGCTGGGGTGGTGGCAAAGGGAGTGTAGCAGCTGACCTCTGGATGTGTGCAAGGTATCAGGTACAGCTGAATGAACCATTGTGGTTTGGAGCCCTTGAGATTTAACTTTGACTGAACATGACTAAGGATCTGCTTCATGCTATTGCAAACCCTGAATAAAAGCAAGTGCAGTGTAAAGCCTCTGAAGAGTCTCATGGGAAACCAAATAATTATACAGTAAGAAATGTGCTGGAATACCTTTCTTCTATAGAAATCCACTGCTCAGCAGAAATAACTAATAATACCCCAAACAGGTTTATGTTGTCTGCTATCCTGGAAGAAATGCAACAGCCAGGCTGAGAACAAATAAACAAACAAACAGAAAAAAAAAATCAGTGCTGAACACATGTTCCCAAAAAAAATGTTTTATCAGAAGAGGCAATGCACTCAGGTACACGCCATGGCAAACAGCCCCTCAAGGGCAGTGCGTAACCGCTAAAGGTTCCTTTTGCTCACAAATAACAAGGACTTTTGTGAGGCCCTTGAAAATGGGGATAATGTATTATCCATTTGCTGACTCAGAAAATACAAATCTTAGTGCCTGGTTTTCCTATGCCAGATTGGATTATTAGTTGTCAGCTGAAACCACCACTGAAGCCCTCCAGGCTCTCCTTATCTTACTTTCTCAGGAAGCCAAATAGTGGTTTGAATTGAGTGTCAGGACATACCATGTGTTGAGGTGCGGGGTTCAGCTCAGGTTTTGGTTCTTTGTGTGGTGCAGCATTGCCCTGTTTGATCTGGGGCTTAAGGCTGAGCCACCTACACATCTCCCCATGTGGCAGCTCTGCATAGATAGGGTCATAGATAGGCAAACCAAGGCTGAGTTGCCTGCACAAACCCCTTGAGTTGCCTGCATGCACCAGATGATACTGAAACGTGCTTATGAGCCAGAAAACCCAAACCCATACAATTCCCTTTCCCTTTCCTCCTTCCCTTTCCTCCCTCCCTTTCTTCCCTTTCCTCCCTCCCATAGTTAGTAGAGAGATTATGATATCGACGGGCAGTTAAATAGGCTTTTTCAAAATACAACAAATAACATTAGCCACATTGAATGAATAATACCACTCAGTGCTGTGCAGATTACCAACATGCCTAGTGCAAATGGAACAAGAAGGATTTTATTGTCATGCAGAGACAGAAGTTTTGTGCTACAGTGAGATGGCCTTTTGCTCATCTCCCATTTAATTTCATATGCAACTCACTAACAGCATCCCAGCAGCCCTTTCCACATTACTCTTTTTACAGTGTCTCTAATGCACCCTAAACGATGAGAAGGCCACATGAATAGTCTCAATGTAGGCACTGTGTGATTTTTTGGCAAAAAAAAACCCCACAGCAAGTGTCACTAGCATAAATCTCCCATTACTATAACGATGCATTAAAATGGCACAGGGGTTTACAATCTGCGTAGAGAATTATCCGTCCACCTGCTCTTGGAAATCATGTTATCTATGTTCATCCTTCTCTCTCCCCTATCTTTGTACTGGAGTCACTTGCCAAGAAGGAAAAAAGCCCCAACCAAACAAGCTTTTATCAACACACCACCATTTTGTACAGCATTTCATCGCCTCTGGACCAGGTCTGTTTGGATTCTGGTTGGATCAGATTCCCAACATTGTTCATGCGAGATAAACAAAGAGAAAAGACCATGGGTGACTAAGCAGTCATAGTTAATTGCAACACCCCCTTCACACATGTGCCCTTCCCACTTTTCCCCAGTTATAAATTTAAAATGCCACTGGCGGGAGGAACAGGATTTTAATCGAGAAGAAATTTTTGAATGCCTTTTCTGATTTACAGACTGTACATCAATCTGGTTGTCACTCTGTTCCATTTGGAGTGATAGATCTACAGAAAACCACTTGTTTAATTGAGATAATACTGTATTTTCCCCAAGTCCTTTAGGAAAGAACTGATTTATGAGGAATATTCTTTCTTATATAAAAACGATGGCATATGAAGTCCTGACAGCAAAGGCCAAATTCAGAGATTGCTTAATACCTCTGCCTGAACAAGTCATTGCATTCATCTCTGCAAGCCAGAGAGGCTGGTATCCCCACTGTGAGGCCCCAGCTGACAAAAAGTAGAATTTTTCTCTCAAAATAGAAGCATTTAGGTGAGCTGAGCATCCACCACTTGCTCGGAGGTGAAGCAGGGCAGTATAACATTTCCCTTCCATCTGAAGCAGTGTGAGCACTGCCCTTCCTGGGCTGCTTTCAAAATACGTTTTTTTTTTCCCCCTTCTGCTTATTCTGAGTGGTAACCTAAAGCAATTACAGGCAGTTTAGCCCTTCCTTTAGGATACAGGGCTGTCCAATGCCCACTCCACACATTTGACACTTGGCAATAGAGTTTCTTCTGTTGGGAAGGGGCAGCCAGCTGCTGGGAGCTGGGAAGGAAAGGGAAGGAACTGGGGAAGGGCAAGGGAAAGAGGAAGGGGAGAAAAAAAACTGCCACTGGACTGCGGTCACTATATAACAGTGGGCTCCATGCACCTGAAGAGAACCGGTGGCACGCTACACCTTTTCTTGGGCACCCTGTCTCCTTCCCCTGCCCCTCCACTCACCTTCCCCTCCCCTTCCAAACCAGTGGGGGAAGGGGAACAAGACTAAAGATAAAATGGTGAGGGAAGGGGAAGCTAGAAGGAGAGCGGCAAGAAGATTGAGACAGAAAAGAGGGGGGGGAGGGGAAGTGGATGGGGAAAGGGAGGGGAAGGGAAAGGGAGCAAGAAGGGGAATGGGAAGTGGAGGGGGAAGGAGAATGAAGGGTGTATGGTAGGGAAACAGGAAGTATAAGGGAAGGGAAAAGGGAGGGGAATGGGAGGGAGGGGGGAAGGGGAAGTGAAGGAGGCAGATGGGGAAGTGGAAGGAGAGCAGAGCAGAAGGGGAAGAGGTAGGGGAAGGAGAGCTGGAAGGGGAAGCAGCAGGAGGCAGGGAAGAGTAAGAGGAGGGGAAAAGAAGGGCGAAGGAGCGTAGAGGATGAAGTGGAAGGACTGGTGGAGATGGAGTTTGAGGGCAGGCAAGAGATGGTATTGATGGACGGAAGCATAGAAAAAAGAATAGCTGGAAGGTTTGGAAGGAGGGATGGAAGGGAGTATTGATTGATTGACACAGAAGAAATGGATTTAAAGAGAGATGAACAGAAGGAAAGAAAGATGGATTGAAACGTAATGCAAGGAAGGATGGGCAGACAGAAGGAAGGATTGAACAGGGATGAAAGGATAGAGGGAAAGGAATGACAGGGACAAATGGAAGGACAGAAGGATGGAAGTAGAAATGGTGGAATACAGGGATGGAAGGGTGGAAAAAAGGGATGTACAGAGGGATGGATGCATGCATGGATAGAGGTGTGGAAGATGAAAGCATGAAGGGAGGAATCACAGAATGGTAGGAGTTGGATGGGACCTCAGGGGATCATCTGGTCTAACCCACCTGCCAAGGCAGGTTCACCTAGGGCAGGTTGCCCAGGATCATGTCCAGATGGGTTTTGAAAATCTCCAGATGAGACCACAGCCTCTCTGGGCAGTGCTCCATCAGCCTGTCAGTAAAGAAGTTTTTCCTGATATTGAGGTGGAACTTCCTGTCTGCTGAACTTCTGCTTCTGCTGGACTCTTTTCAGTAGTTTCCTGACCCTCTTGAACTAGGGAGCCCAGAACTGGACCTGTACTCCAGATTTGGCTTCACTAGGGCAGACTAAAGGGGAAGAACTTCCTCCACTCTGCTGGTCCTACTCTTAATGCATCCTAGGAGGCCATTGGCCTTCTTAGTCACAAGGGCACACTGCTGATTCACGGATAACTTACTGTCCACCAGGACTCCAAGGTCATTCTCTGTGGAGCTGCTTTCTGACTGATCAACCCCTAACCTGTACCAGTGCATGGGATTATTCCTTCCCCGGTGCAGGTCTCTACTCTTGTCCTCGTTGAACTTCATTTGGTTCCCCTCTGCCCATCTCTCCAGCCTGTCCAGGTCTTGCTGAATGGCAGCAGAGCCTTCCATTGTAACCAGCCAATCCTCCAAGTTTTCCATCATCAGCAAACTTTCTGAGGGTATGGCCTATCCCTTCCTTCATCCCGGTCATTGATGAATATGTTGAAGACTGGACCCAGCACTTACCCCTGGGGGACACCACTAGCAACAGGCCTCCAGCTAATCTGTGCCACTGATCCCAACCTTCTGAGCTCTATTCAACAAGTTCTCAATCCATCCCATGGTCCACTCATCTAACCCACACTACCTGTGAGGATGTTATGGGACACAGTGTCAAAAGCCTTGCAGAAGTTGAGGTAGACATCTACTGCTCACTCTTTACCTACCCAGCTAGTCACACAGTCATGAAGGCTATCAGATTAGTTAAGCATGATTTCCCCTTGGTGAATCCATGCTGGCTATTCCCAATAATTTTCTTTTTCTCCATGTGCCTAGAGATGACTTCCAGAATGGCCAGTTCCATCACCGTTCCAGGGATGGAGGTGAGGATGAGTAGCCTCTAATTTCCTAGGTCTTCCTTTTTGAAGTCTGGAGTGACATCGGCTTTCCTCCAGTCCTTGGATGCCATTTCCATTCCCCATGATCTTTCAGAAATGATGGAGAGTGGCACAGCAACATCAGCCAGCTCCCTCAGCACTCATGGGTGGATCCCACTGGGGCCCATGGATTTGTGAGTGTTCAGTTTGTCTAAATGATCTCTAACCCAATCCCCACTGACCAAGGGAGAGTCCTCCTTCCTCCAGATTTTCCCTCTTACCTCCAGGGACTGGGATTCCTGAGGGCTGGTTTTGGCAGTGAAGTCTGATGCAAAGGCTGCATTCAGTAACTGCCTTCTCTGTGTCCTCTGTCACCGGGGCGCCCACCTCATTGAGCAGTGGTGCCACATTTTCCCTTGTCTTTCTTTCGCTACTGACGTACTTGAAGAAGCTGTCATTGTTCTCTTTTATATTATTTGCCATGTTTCATTCCAAGAGTGCCTTGGCCTTCCTTGTTGCATCCCTCATACTCTGACACCATTCCTGTATTCTTTCCGAGTGACCAGTCCCTTTTTCCACATACTGTAAACTTCTTTCTTCAGTATGAGTTTTCCCAGAAGTTCTTTGCTCATCCATGCAGGTCTCCTGCCTCCCATGGTATTTTTACTCAAAGGAATGGACTGACCTTAAGATTGGAGGAAGTGATGCTTGAATCCAGTTGATCCAGTTCTCTTGGCTCCCCTTACCTTCTAGAGTCCTAACCCATAGGATTCCTCCAAGAAGGTCTTTGAAGAGGACAAAGTTAGTTCCCCTGAAGCCCAGGGTTGCAATCCTACTTCTTGCCCTGCTTCTTCCTCATATGATACTGACCTGCACTATCTCATGGTCACTACAGCTAAGGCAGCTCCCAACCTTTACATCCCCAAGCAGACCTTCTTTGTTCATTAGTACAAGGTCCAGCAGCACACCTCTCCTTGTCGGCTCCTCCACCACTGGTGTCAGAAGGTTATCACTAATGCACTGCAGGAACCTCCTGGACTGTGTGTGCCTTGCTGTGTTGCCTTCCCAGCAAATATCAGGAAGGAGGGACAGGAGAGGAGAAAGAAGGAAGAATGGAAGTTCAGAAAAAAGGATGAATGAAGGAAGGACAGAAGGAGGGAACAACAGAGAGAAGGATGTAAGTGTGGACAGACCTGTTGTTCAACAGGCATCAGCCCTGTAGATCCTGTGCCACTCCAGCCTGATGACAGCATGGGAGATGCTCTTGTTCTTTTGTTGTGATACTTTTTCAAATGACCCAGAAGAATTGTGCACTCCAAGCTTTGAGTAGGTGAGCTGAACCATTGTGACTTTACTTATCTTTCTTCTGTGCTGCATTCACAAATTTTCTCACAAATTAACAAAACCACAGGGTTAATGGGGAGGTTATGCCAAATGTTCCAGCACCGATTGGTTTCAGTACCATATGTGTCAGACTAGAGGCATTTCCTCTTGGGTAGTGCTACACAAAAAGGGTTTCAGGAGGCGACAGGCTACAAAAAGTATTTGACATTAACTGCAAGCGTTACTTTCCCCCTTCAAAACCAGAACTTTGGCAATGATTATAACACGTCAAAGCCACCTAGGAGAGCTGATGTCAGAGCAATAAAGGCAAATTTTACAAAGTGAAATTTGGATCCTGGCCTAAACAACTCGAATATGCTTTTCAAAGGTACATTGCAATTCATCCCATGGATGGTGTAGTGAGATCAAGAATGACCTTGTTGCTTTGGCACTGAACCTGGCTCTGGAGAGCTGGGTTTAGTTTACAGCTCAGCTACAGACTAAAATATTGGACACGATGTGTGCCCTCTTTTCCCTTCTGTAACAAGAGATTATTATTTCAGTACTTCACACTGGTGAGAAAAGACAGATTTCATTAACCTCCGTGTGTTCTCAAACACTCGGATCACAAAGGTCGCATATAAAATTGCAGCATAAAAGTAACCAGCTATTAGTCTAAGAGTTAACACACCATGAAATATTTATATTAAAATGGGCAGCTGGCATTAGATCTGGTATTAGTAACTCGGAGAAACTGAAAACATACACCACAATCTCCTTCGTTTAACACATGCTCATTTGTGTTTGGTTCTGTCGAAGATGCATTGTAATGGTAATTCCATAGTTCTCTATACTGACAATTTGCTCTGATTTTCATCACACCCATTTCCTGTGGAGACTTTGCTGTGTGTCAACAAACACAACAGAAAAGTGCTTTTGAACACGACTTGCCAAGTTTGTGGCTGTCAGGCACCAGCCCACCTGCTGTAGTGAGAAGTGTGCCACTTTGTGTTCAGGGGGGCAGTTGTCCCCCTGGAAGCACCCTGGGAAACTGATCAAAAAAATGCCGCTAGCAACAGGTTGGTGGGCTTTCCTCTGCGTCGGTGTTTAAGCAGCTGGGACAGACTGTTTCCTGGGAAATGGCAGTACCAACTCAGGCTAAATTTTATCTGATAGTAAAAGGTGAGCACACAGTGTTGAAATCCAAAACTCTTAATCTAATTAAACCTTGAACTGCAGTTTGCTTCCTTTCCATCTCTGCTTTACATTTTACAATTAGGCAATTTCTGGGAATGGGTCTAACCAGAATATGAAGCAGCATAGAGTACGTCTGAACATGAAGCAGAATTAGCTCCATTTTTATTTCAAATACTGCAGAGATAAAAGGTAAGGGAAGTGCTAGCATTAAGGAATGGTTTTTAAACATTTTTATTCCAATAATGACATTTAATATAGGAATCACTGTATATTCTGTTGAGATTGGATAGGGTTATTTTGCTCCCTGTAATGACCTTCCTTCCACCTCTCTGGTTTTGGTTTGGGGTGGGGTTTTTTGTTTCTTTGTTTTTGTTGGTTTTGGTTGGTTGGTTTGTTTTGTTGTTTGTTTTAGTTTTTGTAGGTTGTTTTGGGTTTTTTTTTTATGTGCTGTTACTAGAAAAAGTGAGAATGAGCCCCTACATAAAAAACAAACAAAGAAAATACAGATGTCCAGAGGGATGGTTCTCAACACATACCTGCTGACTGCTCTGCCTCATCCCCAGAGAGCAGTGGCTATTACAACCTTCAGCTATCTGCACAAGTTTACACTAAATCAAAGACAATTACATGCTTTTTGCATAAAATGATCACCCTTTGCTGAAGAAAACCCAAATGGAAGTGTTCCCCAAAGTCTGGGGAAGCTCTACAGACATTCTGAGCACTGCATGAGAAATCTGAAAGATTTATGAGGCCAAACTGCATTTCTACCCATGGGAATGTAAAGAGCATCTATGTGTTCCATTTCATGCACATTTACACTCTTTTAGGTTAAACACCCCTGTATTAATGTCCTGAGCTCATTAGAACAATTATCCACTCTCCATGTGACCTGAAGTATGCTCACAGGCTTTTTTTTTTTCCAGTAGGTGATTTTCCAATTAGACCAAATTAAGTCTCTAAACTGATTTCATTGTTTTCATTCTTTGTGATTTTTTACTGTCTTGTCATTTTACTTTCTCAATGAAAGCATCGCTCATGGGATTGCACAACATTTGCAATTGCAAAGTAGTTTCTTTTTTATTAAAAAGAAAATCTTTGAAGATACCATGCAAAGACTGAAACGATGACTGTGAAAAGCTAAACATCCCAACACTTGTTATTTTTTAAAATCTTGTGAGTTTTTTGATGCTTCAGTCGTGACAATCTAATGCTTGTAAGTAGAGGGATTGATGAAGACATCAGACCAGAGTCTGATTCCTATATTCAAAACACTAAAAAGCAGGTAAAAAGTACTTTTCTTCAAACTGTTTTTTGTCTATATAGGGTGGGAAGAGATTTTTAACCAAAAGCTCTTTTGCTGTAACTATTCAACTAACATAATTTATCAATCATTCAATATACAGAAGTTTCCAAGAGGAAAAAGCGACCACACAGGTGACAAGGCAAATTAAAGATGTATTGTGGCTGTAGCTGCTGCAGCACAAGTGCTTGGGGCTGGCCTTCCCTTTCTGTGTGCCCTGCACACCAGCCCAGTTGCCTAACTATTGGTCCTTCCTTTTTCCCTAAGTTGGGAAGAGCTAGAGCATGACACAGCTGTTGTTGAAGGCACGGCGAGTGGCACCTAGTCACCATATAAAATGGCTGTGAATTACTGCAATAGCTGAAGCAAAGGCACTCATAACACTTCACTGTGCAATACCCACCTCCAGCTGCTGAAAACAGTGACATAGAGGTCCACGGGAGGAACAAAAATAACAGACGTAAAAGAGACTTGATCAAAAGCTTGTCACAGCTCTCACTCAAAAGCACTTTAAGATTAAATAAGTACCTACTGTCTACTTGCTTACAAGTAAAATTCTCAGTGATTCACAGACTGCACAATAGAATTTGCCAAGGAAACTGGATTCACTTATGATGCTACATATCGAGTATAGCAACCTCCTTATTTTAATCCACCCACATATTTCTTGGAATTAGCATTGTCCTTCATGGTCTAATTCACATGATGGCATTGCCACTCTGGACTTGCTATGTGAATTGAAGCTGGAGCCACTCTAATTTTTAAAGTAAGACATTAAAAAAAAAAAAAAAAAAATCTTCAAAATTACTTTGTTGGTTGGTCACTTCAAATTGTGTTTTTCTTCTGTGCTGACAGCTGAAATATTCAATGGCAGATCTAGTTCATGTGCATAAATACAACACCCCTCAACTGTGCTTACTCTGTAAAACTGAAAGTATACAAGGAAAATTTTTGAAAGCAATTCCCCTTGCTGTTTCCTTGATTCACAAGTCTCAACATATTGGGCGCTGGCTACACAACCTCAGTCCCTTTCAATTCAGTGGGAGTTTTTATTACTGACTTCAGCAAAGCTGGAATTTCAACTGCATTTTAGGGAGGTCGCCAGCTCCCTATTTAAAGTCAGATAGGGTTGGTTTACTTTGTCCCAGAGAAGCTGAATTGCTGAGGTGCCTCAATCTGTGCTAGCCAGAATAACAGCTCTTGGTTTTAGTGAGGTCTCCAAGCTACACAAATTGCAGCTGCTCCATAGATTTGAATCCTGGGATTTAGTATGTATTATGAAAAGAGTTCAAGATTTAAATCTTAGTCTTGATTTCATCCCTCCCACTCTGCTTTGGTCATAGCTCTGCATAATTTGTGGAGACACTCACAGTGATGACCTTCAAATGAGATCATCAAATGAGCTAGCACAGCTGAAAGGGATTGTTTGGCCCATCAGTGTAGCTGTCAGAATAGTTCTGTTCTCTGTGTGTCTTTTTTTTTTTTTTTTCCTGAGAGTTTTACCCAACTGAACTTCACAGCAGGTTCTTTCCAGGCCATGTGATGTGTTTTGGTTGACATGGATCATAGCCTCTCAGGGTTATCTTATGGCTGGGGCTGATCTTAATAAAGAACAATTAAATGGAATCTGGCAAAACACCAGACAACGCTCTCTTCTTTTAGAGAAACAGGTGTGGAATGAGATCAAAAATTCAACAGAGGCTCAGGAAAATTCCCAGGATAACAAGTCTGAAAGGCACTCTAACCATTCTCCAAAGCTTAAGTACAGTGAGTACAAAATGAAAAGCCATGGGAGGAGGGGCTGACAGGCCTTGGTTGCATTTGTGGCCTCTCTGCATTTTAAAGCTGAAAGGAAATACTTACCTGTGTCCTTAAAATCACAAGTCTGCATCTGGACCTCACTAGAGCCAAGGGCAACAATCCCCCTGGTTTTACTGGTATGGGACAAATTAGATACAAGGAAAGTATTTTCTTTCTGATAAGCTATTGGGGAGCAAATGATCCGCTGCTGAAAATGGATTTTACATCTGATAATAATGATCAATAGCTAAGTGAGAGCACTCAGAAAAAGAAAGAGCTTAAAAGCAGACAAAAAGTGAAAGGAGGAGACACCTCCAAAACTGGCACGCACACACACACACAGAGGTAGATCTGGTAGGAGGTGAAAGAAAGAAAGGCATAGCTGACTAAAGTAGATAGCTTTGTGGAACTGAACTAGTTTATCAGATTTTAAGTAATTTTAAAATGTGGATATTAGCAGGTCATCATAATACAGTTTTGACTTTGATTAACTAGCTGGACAGCTGACAGATTTATTACAGATATTCTTTTATTTTTTTCCTACTACTGCTTAAATCTAAAACAAATGATTGAAGCCTATTTGTTTCAAGCTGCACAAGTAACTTTTTAAAAACTGATTTTATAAAGCCACTTACATCAAATTTCTTACTTCTATACACACTAATAACCCTCTCAGGAGACTAATTAGCATGCCAAGAAAAGTAAGCAATGATATTGCTCCTACAATGGATCCAAATTATGAAGCCAGTGAGGCACTGACAGTGTTTTTGACAGAGGACTCCTCTAAGATCTTTCATAAAGCTGCAGATGTGAGAGGTGAAGAAAAGTGTGAGGTATCTCAGTGGACCTGATCTGCTCATCGAGGACACCTACCTGAGCACACCAGGGGTAACTGGAGGCATGACGTGCTGAAATTACATAACGTGATATGGTGACAACAGATTAGTAAGTGTTATGACTTAGATCTGTTCCCTGTCCCCTTTACACTAGTAAAAAGTACAAATTCATTTAAATCAGAACAACAGCACAGTGATCAATATTCTGAAAGGTTTTTTTAATTAAATATTTATTATGGAGATTTTCCACTTCTGAAGGGGGATACTGGTTCCCTGGTCCTCTTTAGAAATTGAATTCATTCCATCCCAAGGAAAGAGCCTACCCCAAAATCTCGTATTTAATCTCATAGCAAAGTATTAATCAGTGTCTTCCATAACCTCATATGAGCTTACTCTGTCATCTCTCTAGGAGCCTTCCAGAAAATACTGGTAAGCACATCTACCCATACCCTACAGAACTCAAACCCAATGGTTGATTAAAAAATGAAAAAAAGGAGTTTGCAGAGAAAGAAAGAACATCTTTGTTGACAGCAATGAAATGTAACTTGTCACCAGAGTTGATATGTTGTATTAATGGCTCTTTCATGAAAACAGAGAGCTGGATGTTATAAATATTGATGTGAGCACACTGCTTTTCGAAGCATGTGATAGAGGAAACTTCTAAGGTGAATACAAAATTGTGTTCGAGTGTTTCTCTGGCTTGAAACTCAAATATCCCCTTTTAATTGGAAGCCATTACATTTACCTCTGGGAACAATTTTTGCTGCTGATGCAGCAGATAGAGCAAGGAAAAAAATATTCTTATCTACATGTAATAGCCACAGCTGTCAACATCGGTAAGGAACAAAACTGAGACAGATCCCTGAATGAACTGAGTGTTAATGCTTGTTGTTGAGCATTTGGGCTTTTTAATGTTTTTGTATGTATATGTCTTGATGCTCACAGTGACAGCTTAGTTGCCATGGTTTCTTGTGAGCCAGCCTCTACCTCAGTCTGAGGAGCCAGAGTATGTTTTCCCCTCTGTACTGGATGTGTCCACAGGGGCATTCCCTTAAACAACTGTGGGATCAAGTGTCACAATCAGCATCCAATGCTCAGTATGTGTGTACAGGGAAAAGGATGTAATGTCATTCCTGATCCTTCTACAGAAACAAAAAAAGGTATCCCACCAGCCTCAAAATCCTTTAAAAGTTGCTCAAAATTTGCTTCTACATAGCAAATGTTAAATTAATTCTTTTGAGGAAGGTGAGGCTAGATAGACTATCTCTGATGCAAAGATCAAAGTTTCCCTCCACACTGCCAAGCCATTTCCCTTGCCCATCAAGTGTCTGCTCCCTTGTATTCAAGGAGCTGAAATTGGTCCATTCCAGTATATGCTCTGGGATGACAGGTAAATAGGGCTTGTTGAAAAAATATGCATGTGCCGGAAAAAAGGAAAGTCAATTTAAGTCCAGAAGAGAGTGAGCCAAGAAGAAAATGCATGTCTACAAGTAGCACCACCTGCTGCCATACAGGGGTTAAATTAGAATATCAGTAAAATTAATCTTAGCTAGGATATAAAGTAATGATGGATTTTCAACAACCCACTGTACAGGGCTGCATTAGGACAAAGTAAGGGAGCCTTTCCCCTGCAGCCCTGCGTGGGCACAAGCCTCCGTGTGAAACCGTCACAAGCAACGAACGCCCTCCAACACTCTCTTCACCTCCACCAACCTCAAACATTTGCAATACTGTCAAAAAATAGGGGGAAGAAACAATTTTCTACTCCACCGATGGGAACTGCAGCACAGCTAGCTGTGGCTTACCTCTCTGACAACACCATGTTCTTTTCAGTACACCCATGAATTCTCTGAATCAGATGATGGGGAAGAGAGTTACAGCACTGTCCAGCAAAGCTGCAGCATGGTGGCATTGGCAGCAGTACTGATCCACAGAATGTCCTGGTATGCTTTGCCTCAGTTCTATCATTCATGAAAAACAAAGAAAAGAAAATCAGTATAACCCAAGGAAGTGAGTATGAGACTTAAACTTACAGGAAATTCTAAAACAACAATGAGCAGTTTTGACCTGTCCCACTGCACTGTATTACGGTAGAATTTGAAGGTCACAAACAATTTTAGACCATAATTACTGGTTTTAAACAGACAAACTCCAGTGTATAATTTAGTAAAGGTAACACACACTATTTTGCAAAGGTAAAAAGTGCAATGATAAAAAGGAGTCTTACATTTGTCAGGTGCCATTTCACAGTTTACAAATGGGACACTGAAAGATGAAGTCATGTGGCCAGGTTTGTAGAGGAATTTGTAACAGAGCTGGAGACCGAGACCACTGCACAGGATTGCTTTGCTATTTGAGCTGCAAGAGAAAAAGCTCCACCTGAAGAGCAGGTATGTAGTGGAACAAGGACATGGGGAATATAAATGGAAAAATAGCTTTTAAAAATATTCATAACTCCAGAAAGAAGGGCAACAGGTTTCAGGTGTTGACAGGCATTGGCTTTAAACAGG
This sequence comes from Megaceryle torquata, assembly GCA_024611175.1. Lineage (NCBI taxonomy): Eukaryota > Metazoa > Chordata > Aves > Coraciiformes > Cerylidae > Megaceryle > Megaceryle torquata. Next base: position 18,518 of record JANIJG010011769.1, on the reverse strand, counting down.
GGATGCTCAAGATTCCTGAGCTCTCTCTATTAGGGAGTACAGCTAGCAGGAATAACATATGATACAGGTGGGACAGGCTTGGTGGGTAAGGGGATTCCACATCCATAAAAAGGAAAAATGCAAGGCCTAAGCTAAAAGTACTTGACAGACAGGGAAGGCTTGCATATAAAAGATTTCAGGTATTCTACATTTAGGACAGACAAATGTGATGAGATTAAATACCAGCTACTCCTCCTAATGCTTTAGCTAGAGTAACTCACAAAATTTATGCTTAACACTAATATAATGCTATATGTTATACAGAACATATACAGCATGGGAGAGACACGAACAAATAAACACTCTTACTTGCATCATAGAAGAAGTTGGAGACCATGACCAAGATTAGGAACCATGGTCTAGACTGTTTCAAGTTAGCAATAAGAAAGGCTATAAATAGGTGTCAAGTAGGTTTGAAAGAGCCAACATTATAATTTAACTGAAATCTAGAATATAGAGTCCCTCTGAGGAAAATATATTTAGATTACTGGGAGGCAAAATCCAACTCTAATAGATAAATAGGAAATCCAGTTATTTCATCCTCTCTGTGGGTATTACTAAATGTTTGTTGTCTAAATTAGGTGAATTTGTCTAAGAATCTGCTAGTACTAGTGTAAATGGTAAGGTTTGGTTTAACTGAAAGACACAAGTGAAAAAACAGCATTTACAGAACAGCAGCTATAAAGAAAAAGACACTCCAGGTCCAGAAAAACATTACTTTTCTGAAGTTTATCTTCAAATGACATTGTATATTATATTATATTATTACTAGTATTATGCTACTACATATATTCAGGACTTCATCCCAAATCCCTCTTTTCTAAATGTTCATATATTCTAAGAACAAAAGACCTGAATTTGTTCATTAGTACAATTAGCCAATTTTTAATTGGCAGGTACTTTAAAGTAGCATTTGACTGCAAGGATATAAGAGATACAGAGCGGAAATCCCGGAAAACAAACTCCTTGACCATAGCAGAGAGAACAGGCACTATGCAGTATTTAAAAGATGCAGGAATATTGCAACAAGGACTTCTGCCTGAAGCTATCCTTAATCCAGCTATTGAGCTGGAGGCTGTAAATCTTGGCAGTGTTGTATTGTACATGTCTATGGTTCTTGGATAAAGAAATCGATACATTTTATTCAGACAAAAGCCATGCCACACATTTATAGGACTGTTGCAGATTTGAGAATGGGACCCAGAGGTAAGTAACACAGTCCATGATGTTACTTGTGCAGCAGAGCTCTGTGAGCAGACCAACGCCTTTAGCCAGCGGCAGTAAGGACAGGAAGCCAGACAGAGATAAGCAAATCTTTATTTGATAGTTTTTCTCTGCCTTGCCGGTTGAAACAGCACCCAGGGGATAGAGCTAACTTTACAAGGTAATCCCTACTACCCCAGGATTTTATCACTTGGATTGTCAGACTCCAGGACATGGATTTTGATCAGATTCCTATCGGGTAAGTGGACTGCTGAAGTAAAACAGCAGCTTTCAGAATTGGAACCACTAATTTAACTATGACAAATTATTTAAAACCTAAATGTTTGTATCTCCTAGGTTTAACAGTTTGGGGGACAGGATGATCCCTGTAAGCATTCATTAGGAGACAGGAGGCTTAGTCCAGCAAGGCCCCCTTCCTCATCCTGGCTTTCAGTTCTTTAAACCTCCCCACAATTATTCTTTCAGCCATCATTTCCATTGCTCTTCCAGTCCATGAAAGTTGGTTTTCTTCAACAGCCCTGCTTCCCAGAACTTTTCTGGATACCTGAGTCCAAACCACACAGGATCCAGACGAAGCCAAATCCTGCCTTCCCATGGTTTGAGTGGTTGTTCTAACCACTGCTCTCTGCAGAGAAAGCTGGGCACCCATCAAACTCTTCCCACCCTCCCACATTAAAAAAACTAAACCCAAAACAATTATTTGAGTTTTCTAAAAGTGAGAGAGAATCCCTTTCCTGTAACACCGAGGAAGGTGGTAGAAGTGAGCGAGTGTGCAAACTGTGTGGCAAGCTCACACAGTTACTGGTTCGGCCTCTCCAGCTTTGACATTTATAGACCTCATAAAGCTCCTTGCGGCCATCGTGCTGTGAACTTCTTGATCAGTACTGATTTATAGGTTGAGTAAATCCAAGTAAAACAGAGCAGCGAAAGGAATTTGTGGGATAATTTACTGCTTCAGTTTACTTTAGGGTTTTTAATAGTTATTTATCTTTATACATTAGATAAAGATTTGTCAGTAGCCAATTACCCAAGGCAGCATGGGTAGCTTTGACAGCTGAGTTCAATGTATGAGCAACCCTTAGAAAGTACTACTTTATTTTCTGATAGAAAATGCTACAGCTGTATATAGAGGTCAGAGACTCCATCTTAAAATGGAAAAAAAAAAAAATTGAGATAATCTACATGGAACATAGCTTTTGATGATAAAAGCTTCCAAGCAGAAGAGGGAGAGATCATTACTGTATATTTATATAAAGCCTGGGCTAGCTTTCTGTGGGCTCCATTGAAGCTGTGCCAATTTACACCAGCTGGAAAACCACCTCTAAAGCATTCGTTAAACATCCATCTCACTAGTGTATTGCTCCAGGAGTTGAACATTTGTTCCTCTGAAAGACTCATCATTGTCTTGATCCAAAACAGTACCTCAGATTTTAAAGCTGTGTGCAAGACGTTGATGTTACCCGCACTAGCTCTTCTCCCACATTTAAATGCACCCCTGTGGTTCCTGCAGAGCCTGGAAAACTGAAAACGTCTGTCGAGCAGGAATGTGGCTACAACGATTGGACCTGGGACACAAACTGGAGGAGGCTGCTCAGCAGTGCTTTCTACAGCCCTGTTTGCTTTTTGGGCTCCTGAGCTGGGCTTTACTGCCCTTTAGAATGAAGGGCCTTTTGTCACTGCCAGGTTGCGTTTTTTGCTAAACTCATAGTAAAGTCAGCTGAATAATTTACACTGAGCTTTGATTGATTTTGTGTCTTTTTCAGTTTGCCAGGGAGCAAGGAACCAATTGCAGTTCCTCATTAGAAATCACTTCTGCTTAATTCCTGCAACTGCTTTGAAAGCAACTCAAATCCTAGATGCTAAATCTCAAACATAAGTCCCCCTGATCAGATTTTCTAGTCACAAAATACATATGCAGCTGGATGAGCATAACTTTGCATTTTGTTTGTGGCTGGCGCTTGAACAGTTACAAACTAGAAAGCAATTGTCTAAATAATGTGCAATACTCAAACATTCATTTCTTTGGGGCCACTGATCAAAAAGGGTTTAGGATTGTAACATAACAGCCCTCACCAAACAAACAGAAAACGGACATGAAGCCTTAGAGCCCTAGAAAGAGCCATGAACTTTCTCATTTCTAGTCTTTACCTTTCTCCAGCCCCTCTTCATCTCCTTAGACATGTTCCTGATAGTCTTCTGTTGCTGTCTACAGTGTCAGTCTGCAGTAGCTACTGAAAATAAAAGCATTAAAATCTTTTAGGATTAAAGCATTATAAATTTTATATATTAGCATATGTTAGCATCAGGCATCAAGCATACATGGTTGATGGCATAGACACTCCTAAAAGTTATACTGGGATTAGCCTCAGTTATTTTGCAGATTATTACTATGACAATATACGTTTGCTAAGCAGACAGCAGCAGTTTGTTGGAAACAGTATAGTCTAACCCATTCCACGACCACACAAATGGATATTTAATATCACAGTCATAGCTATTACATATCTACACCCACAGTCTGGGTTTTCATCCACACACTAAAGGAATTTTTCTACTTTTGATTCCACATATGGGCCAAGTCCAGAAATAACATTATGATAAAGTTAGGGAGACTTTGGAGGTTTGGGATATGGTAAGACATCACATAAATATTAAACCTGCATTTATAAAACACAAATACCACTAAACTATTAAGGTAATCCTTTCTAGTCTTAAACTCTCCTATTCCTTCCAATAGATTTAAAAATATATTTCAAGTCAGAGTAATTAAAGGTTGAATATTCTTTATCATATTTTTCTCTCCATTTTTAGAAGAGATCAACCTGCAAGCAAGTTGGATGAGATTTTTTGCCACGCTTCTGTCCGCTCCTTCATCTCAGTGAGTGTTGCAGGAATTCTGCATCTTTGTACATTTTGAAATCTGGATTTACACTTTGTTTTCTATGCAGCTAGAAGCAGATCTCCCATCCCTGTGGCAAAGTCCTGTGCAATGCCTCCAAAGCAATACCAGTGCTGCTTCCATTGCAGTGCACGTTTTTTCTCTCAACATTACACAGTAGTTCAGCCCTAGAATTAAAGGGGACTGCATGCCTGCTCTGTCCTAGAGGACAGTTCCTCCCAAACACTTGAAGTTCACAGTTAAAAGTTCAAGCTGATATGATACACTTTTTTGTCTCTGTCAATTAACTGTGGAAAGTATCTTCTGATCACCTGCTGTGGAGATCAATATGTTAACAACCAGTTGTTTTCCTCTGTAGCTGCCAAACTGACTTTCAAGTATCTATGACATACTATTTACAACATTGCCCATTCTTAGAAGTCAAGAATTTGTGCTACCATAGGGTAGCACAATTGAATGAGCCATTGAATTGCATGTGGGCAAAGTTCTGCTGTGCTCAGATAGAGAGAAGAAAAAAAATTAATAATGCTTTTCAAATAAGAGTTTGATAGATATCCACCAGAAAGCTTTTACTCTTTTTTATATATTATGACTTGGTATTTTGCTTGGCTTTGCTGTCATTATCTACGATATATTATTCAGGCAAAGGCTGTTCATTTTGGAAAAGTGAAATGCAGCACTGAAAAGGTTAGAGACATCTGCTAACTGTGCCCATCCCCGCTGATTTACTATCTGACTGCTAAGTATATGTTAGAAATAATGCGTAACTTAATCCTCGGCATTTTTAAAAGAAAACAACCAACCAAACAAAAACCACCCAACATACTACAAAATAAGAGAAGGGAAGAGAAACACATTTCTGTAAATACACCCAACTACTATAAACTTCCTAATCAATAACTTTGGTAATACACTGAGCTGAACAAATGATAGTTAGTGAATAATTTAATGAGTTTTGGCAGTTTCTACTCCAGAACTGACCATCAACAGTTTAGATTTTCACCAGCACATTTGTTTTGCAAAATTTCTTCTAAATAATTTGTATGAACAATTATTGTGCTTCACAGCATTTGTGAGCATTTTACTGTGTTGATGATTAAATTTGAGCTCTTTCAGACAGTTTCAATTGGGTGCAACAACCAAATCACATAATTTCCTTTTCTGGACATAACCCTACTAACCAAGTGTCTGTTTTTCTAATTTGTAATCCATTGCCTAATCCAGAGTGGTGATTACCAATCTCTGTCATTTGTGTACATGGATTTGGAAGAACATTTAGGGACACTTTTATTTCTAAACTATTTAATTGCTTTCCTGAATACAGATAGATACAATATTAGTTTTGTTAAGTCTTCAAATTTGTTTTTTTGGGGCATTATAAAGATATAGTGTTAATTTAAAGAGCTACTTCCCCCATCTGTCTACTTTTCTCACTCCAATTAAAAACCCAGGAAATTAGTGCAAACTGGCATTGATCATTGGTTTAAGGTAATATAATATATAAGATATATAGGCATATATCAGAATCTGCCATCCAATTATACCACCTGCAATAACTATTTTGTTATGGGTCATGGTAGCATGGGCAGTGGAGGATGCGGAGTTTTAACTCACTACAGCTAAACAGGTGAGAGGTCTCTCATATAAAGTAGCCCCTCTGAAATAATCAACCTGATTAAAAACCTTCCTCTTTTATTTCTCTGTTGTTGCAGTGAAGTCCCATTCATCAGGGACAACGGCAGATCAACAGCTTTACAAGTGGGTCGGAAGCACTCAAACCCCCTTAAATCAAGGTTTGGGGAATGTAACAGTCTTTGTACCCGTCCATAGGGTACTAAAATCCTTTTTAATCCAAAGTCTCTATGGCAGAGGTTCAGCAGCTGGAAGCCAGCTGAGCATTGCTCACTGCCACATTACTTTTTCATTAAGTTGCTTTATAGAACTCTCCCAGAGACACCATGACAATCTAGTCCAAAATGTATGATAGGTTGAAAGACTGCAAGATAATACAGAACTCAGATTTTATCAGTACAAGTAATATAAGATATAAACCCATACCTAACACAATGGACGTTCAATTTGATAAAGACAGTGTTGGGTCACTGAAGATGCTTCAGTAAAGGAAGGAGCAAATCTTACATTCCATATGAAATGTGAAATTCTCTCCAGATTAATATTCAGAAAATGTGGCAGTGAATATCTGAAGATGATAATGGATACTGTAATAATGTCATTTTGGAGGAGAATAAATATTTGTTTATATTGTCAATGTGTATTTCACAAAAATATGCTATGTTACAACTTTCAAATTCAAACTAAAGTTACATTTCTAAAGCTAGGCAGTTTTTGGCCATCTATTGCAGTACTTCTTTCCCCCAGATTCACCAATAAGTCAAGAATATTTGGAATACGTAGAGCAACAGTGGTAGCTGGAAGTGAAAAGGATGTCAAGATTTTGTTTGACTACAGAAATCTTGGGCTTTTTAATTAAATAACTTTGTGAGCCAATATTGTGCATACAAAATTCAGAATAGAGTTAACAGTAGCAGGATACTGTTTTCTCTTTTTATGTATGAATTTTAAGGTCAGCAATGATGAAAAAATCTTCAGTGTTGCTTAAGTGTGGTAGGCAGAGAGAAATAAGGCAACAAAGGGATCCCCACATCAGTACTGACTTTGTTGGCAGCCTCAGCAACATGACGGCCCTTGAGACTGAGCTAAGGCAGCAGAGCTATATATACATGTATGCACATATATGTTTGCATTACTTTGCAGGTTTCTTGAAGCCAAAGACAACATCAACTGATGGGCCAGCACAGGTCAGCTTGTGTCCTGGTTTGAGTGAGAACAGAACTAATTCTGTTCAGTGATTTTACTTGTCAGCTCAGTTCTTCTAACTCACTGCACTGTCTGAAGTCAGCAGCCTGTTTTCCCAGGCAGTGTCTGCTGCCACCAGTGAGAACACCCCGTGGTCAGAGTTACTACCAAGGGTTGGGGTGCAGACCAAGGCCACTGCTGGATCTTGTGTAGCAGGTGCAAGGGTGCAGAAAGGGTGCTCCTGCAGGGATGAGTAGACAAGACAGGTGACACTGAACTGACCAGTGAGGTATTCCATCCCATGTATGTCATATTTGGTATAAAGCTGAGGCATCAGGAGGGTCTTGTCCTCTCTTTGCCCTCTTCACCTGCTTTGCTTGGCTTGGCTCAGGTCCTCTTTTTTTTCCTCGGAGCATTGAAGTAGGACTCTGTCTGTTCTGCCTTCAGTCCCAATCTGTGTGCTCCTGAATCTGATACCAGAATCCAGCTCCTGAACACAGCTCCCGTCTGCTGCAAGGCCCAGGCTGGGACTCTTTTGGGGCTGGCTCCACAGCATAAATGGTGACGGTGACTTAATTACCATCAGGGGGTTGGGTTCAATACTGGTTTTGTATATATTTGTACATATTATTATTTTAATTTTCATTTAAGCCGTTCTAGTTTCCTTTTCTAATCAGTAAGTCTCTCTCCCTTATTCGCTTTCCCTTGGGGAGGGCGTGGGAGCATCTGTTATAGGTCTGTGGGGCTGCCCTGACCCTAAAACGTGACAGCTCGCAACAGCTCCCTCTGATCTGTGAGAACACATTTCTTGACCTGTGACCCTGGATATCTCACTGAGTAGAGCATTCACGTTCAAGACATTTTCACCTAAATAGCTTTACAGATCCTTTTTCTTATTTCTACAGAAGATGAACAAGTCAAATAATATTAATGATGTTACTTAACTATAAAATAATATAAACAATGAAAAAAAAGGACTAAAGATAGTTTTCAGAGTGACCCTTTTTGAAAAATTCCATTATATTTAAATTTTAAAATCTTAGTGGTAATAGAAATTTATAGACAGCTATTTGCCATTATCAACAGCTAAGAAAATTACTCAGACATGCACATTAATAGGATTTCAATTTTAGGTGACTGTGGACAATTGTCTCATTGCTCCTTTCAGCTTACATTTTAGTGCATTAGTGCACCAAGTGTTTCTTATCTGCTATATGTTTGTTATTGTTTCCAATGATGTGTGAAATTGGAAACTGACTGAAATTTTCCTCAGCAAACTTGCATTGTTGGAGGATCAAAATATTGACAGCCCGATTTTATAATTGTAATTCAATCTTGTTTCATGCCTTAAGGCTGTCATTTAGATTTTACTTCAGGATTACTTTATACCATTTATGGCTTTTCTTCAGTAATACATTGACTGAAGTTGCCTTTGAATCCTGTTCACTAGAGATGGCTGAAACTTTTCAGATTTAATGATTTCCAAATTAATATTTTTCCCTGAAAAATGTCCCTGTCTCCACATCTAAACTATCCTCAGTTTTATGCACTTTTAAATGCACTCTTGCAAGAGACAAAACTTACACTCAAATATTTTGTTTCAAACAGAAAATACCTGTTTCTGTCTTATGGGAATGAAAATTAAATGGTTCAAATATTCATTTCATAGCAACTCTTCCTTCTAAAGCTTCTAAACTACATTTCAGTGGGGAGTGAGCTAAAAAAAAGTAATATATTTATTGAACTAAAGCAACTAGAATAAATTAATATCATAGGGAGGGGTTTTGTTTGTTTGTTTTATGCCCATTTCAGAGCAGACACAATTTTTCAACAAGCTTTGCTGTTCACACACCAGATGGCTTTATTTTTCCAATACTTTATTTTCCTCATATTCATTTTCCCTGCAGGTATTTAGCACATGGAAGCAGGATGTGTATGCTTTTTATTATTCTGGAAGATATTCAACTATACACTAACTAATCCCAGCATTTGATCAAACTTTGGTGAACCAGATGATTCAATGTATAAGTGGTTATCATGGTTTCAAAAAGATCTATTTGCTAACTACGTACTTTCAAGAGAATGAAGTTCAATTACTAAATTAAAAAATGGATATCAGCATCTTGTTGAATTCCTGGAATAAATTTCATTTTTAGCAGGCAGTTGATTTTCATACTGCTAAGAATACAATGAGTTTGTATGATAGAGCAGTTTGGCTGAATTACGCACTACAGATAAACTATGTGGCTTTTGCAATGATGACAGATATGTGCTATTGCAAGTATAATGTCCACACATGTCTGGGTATTTAGTTCATCCATGAAGTTCATCACCTTCATCCTCAACCCTTATATGGAGAAACCATTTGAAAATAGCTTTAGGAAAGCAAATGCTTTTAAGGTCTTGCAGGTATTCTTATTATTTATAGCATATAAAGTTACCAGAAACCATCATATATACATGCATCTGCTCATGTATATACTGTGTTATTTAAAAACCATTAAATCCCATTTTAAATTAAAGGAGAGAGGAATGCAGTGTATGTAGTGAAACTTATGGGAGGCACTTAGGAAATATTTTTTCTAAGAGGTATCCTATCAGTTTTAAAATTACTTCGCAGCCTTTCCTTTGGTCATCTCAGCAAATTAAATGCTTATTGCCACTTGGACTAGTTTCCTCTCTAAAGCCAGCACTCATTAAAAAAAAAACCAACAACTCTACTGAAATTCAGTAAACTACTGAAGGTAATCTGAAACTAAGATGCTACAGAACCCAATCCAAACTTGTCACAGCTTTTTCTTTTTTTTTTTCTTCCTGAAGAGGCAAAAATAGGTTTCCTAGTTTCCAAAAATGGGCTTTTATCCACCAGTCACAAGCACATTTTGCTTTACAGCCTGATTTTAAGAAAAGTTTTTCTTCCAATTTGTTTTAAAGGGAAGTCTTCCTTTCTTTCTTTCTCTTTCTCATCTTGTGCTTTCTTCACTTCTCTCTTTTTGTACCTTTGAACTAAGATTTCTGTGTGCAGACTCCTCTTGTTCTGACAGGGAAGCACCGATCTGCAGCTGTGAGAGCTGCCACTCTGTCAGATTAAACTGATACCAAGGAAGCCAAGAACCCCACTCCCAAGAGACTCGACAAAAAGAAATGGATAAAAGCGGGTGCAGCAAGGACGATCAATATGACTCTGAATTGGGAGAAAAAACAAAGGGAAGCAAACCCAAAATACTTGTGTGCCTGTCTCCTGGTTTCAGGGAAGAGGCAGGCTCAGCCACAGCTCGGTGGGTCTTTGGGAGTGTCACCAGACTGCTGGGAGGGTGGCTGGTGATGGTTACCTCAAACATGGATGAGAGCTGGGGCTACATGGAGGAGCTGAGGACATTTCATTGCTCATAGTCTTCCAGTTTTAGGATTTCAGACTCCAAAGCAGGGAGTCTGGACTCAGAACAACAGCAAACATACTCTGTTTTCTGCACACGGTTTTAACAAAATCTGTTTTAAACAGCTAAGATTTTTCAACAGTATTTGGGACAACTTCCTAGCTCCAAAGTGAAAATATCAAACACTCATATTATTCTGTTTACCCTACAAGGCTAAAGCTTTCAGAGATCGCATTCCTCTGGTGCTTCTGTTGTTTAACCCCATTCTGAGATGCCAATAGATGGTATATTTTTATTTCAAACACATTTCTAAAGGATGTTTTGGTTTGAAGATTTATTCCTTGAACCACGGGGGAGGGGATTGCAAGGAAATATCTTTGTCATTTTTCCAAGATATGTGTATTACAGTCTGGCCAATTGTTTTTTGAGCCATTGAAAATTATCCTCTTGATTAAGCCAAAATATTCCATAGTCTCCACTTAAAATTATTTCTATATCCTACTTGCAGGATACACTTCAGGACAGATTTTTACAAGAAAAGCAACTATTAGTGCAATATATTGGAAGACCCAATTATGTGCATAACCATGGAAGTTTAGTAATATTCTTCCTTTGAGGATTTTCCACTGGATGTTTTAGAGAGAAGTTAGTTCTGTCCATTTCCCATGAGAAGTTTTAATTTCCCCTAAATACTTCTGTCTACTAGAGAAAATAAAATGAAATAAAATTTAAAAATCATTTTAGTATGCTTTAATAAAATCACTTCATTTGAATCTGACAGAGCCCCTTGACACAGCTTTGGTCAGCATGGCGTGCCACGGCATGGTCAGGCTGGGCACTGCCTCGTTTTCTTTGGCATAGACTAGCAGCGGTGGGCCTTACACTACGGGAAGATTTGTGACTCCTTTTAAAAACATCTTTTTGCTTAGTTTTTTGTAACATGCTTTCAATAACCTTCTTTAACATTTTAACCTTTCAAAAAATACCTTTTTTTTTCCTCCTAGAATAGAAAAAAATTTAGTCTAATGCTTGTATATTTCCAGATACAAACCATAACTCACTCTCTCTCTGGCTGTTACATCAGAACTAGACAACTTCTAATTCTTTAGTAACAAAGACATAGCCTTTGAACTGATTATAAACAAGTTTTCTTCCTTTACATCTATTAGCTTTATGCTACCATAATTATGATTATGTAGAGCCCTTGCCGGGGACTTCAGCCCCACCATATTGCACATGAAAGAGCAAGATTTTTTTTCACATTGAAGAGCAAAGAGTTTTCAAGAGAAGGAAATAGTATAACCACTCATCTAATCCCCAAATACGCATCCTTGGATTTGCCTCTAGCTTTGTAGAAATGTCTCATACCACTATTAGCCTTTTCTAGCCTCTTTCTCAATGACTATGGCAAAAGATCTTGCTTCTCACATTTTTATTTTGATATATAGAGTTTTACTATAAGCTCACAAACTATAAATCCAGTCATAATCAAAGTCTCAGGTAAAGATGATCAGTCAGAGCAACCCATTGATAACTGGTTTTCAGAAAAGGTTCACAGTCTGGTGAAAAAACTCCCCAGCCACAGAAATTAAGACAGCTTTGCCAGAGATTTATTTCCCTTAGTGTAGCCAAAACGTACTGTGCCTTAGCTCAGGAGGACTATTTTCTACCTTCCATCTACCCAACATGGCCTCAACTATATAAGATGCATGTTTTTCTATAGATACCTTTTCCTTAAGGCAGATGATTGTTTGCTCCCAGTACAAGCAATCCTTTTATAGAGGTACCTTTGACAGACCCTTCTGGGCACTACTTCAGCTCAAACTCAATTAAGACAAGATGTGTCATCTCCCACCCAATTACTGGATACAGGCTTGGTTTCCTTAAGTCCTTACAGCATTGCTACATCATGTAAATATGGACCTGGGGAACAGGGTGGGCTTGAAGGAGACTCAGCCCTTGCTGTCTCAGCATTTCTGACCTTATTTACCATAAAGCAGGGAGAATTTAATGATTTTAATGAGAACACTTAATGCCAAAACTGTCACAAGTGCTAATGTTTAACTATCTTACTATATTATTAAGAATTTACTCTGTTTTGGAACCACAGTTGGACATTCTCAGAAGATGTATCACCTTCATTAAAAGGAAGACAAATGCAGAAACCAAGCTAGCAAATGAAATTTAAGTTGTCACTGATACGTTAGTATAGTAGCAAATACTTAACTTGTGTCATCTGCTGCTTGCACTATGATTTGGAGGAGGTAGAGTTTTTTAATGCATTGAAGCCATGTTTTGTTTTAGTTTTCCCTTGGCCTATGGTACAGGAATTTGTTACTGTAGGAGCTGATTCATATCAGCATAAAAGATTATGTATATAGTATGGTGAAATAGAAGAGCTGGATTTCAAAAAATAAAAATCACAAAAGCAGAACTGGCCTTGCAAACATTAATGTTGTTACATTAGCAAGGGTATTTATACACCAAGCATAAAAAACTCCCTAATGAACCAAATGCTTCTCTGTGTCTTGAATTCCCAGCAAAGAAGCATCACTTTCGCTCTAATTTTTAAGGTCTCTGGTTTCCAGTTCCTTGTTTTGAACAGATATCACACAAGACTACATCACAGGACAAAAATGTGCCTCAAATATCATTTTAATTTTGTGGTCAATCTTCACTTTTTTCATATGTTCTCCATCTCACAGAATTCATTTCCCCAGCTTGGTACTGGAGACTGCCTGTCTGTAATGAGGCTCAGCCTTCAAAATGTCAAACATAATGAAAAAGAAAAAAGCTGTAACGAAATCAGCCGTAGGGACTTGAGAGAGCCTTCTGGCTAAACTTCAGTGAGTCTGCCAGTTCTCCAGCTACAGAGACAAATAGGATCTCTGCCTACATCAGAAGGGCTATTCAACACTACCACAGGAGAGAATAACCTGAGCTGACAGTACATACACAGCAGAGAGGACTGTATCTCCAGGTTACTGTCGCTCATGCAAAATGAGCAACACCAGCTTGTCAGGCTTGGAATAAAAAAAAAAAGTAAGAGTCCAAACTATGAAAATTATGCTGCACAAGGGCAGGCGTTTCTGGCTTGGGCATTACAGCCAACCTACATTAAAAAAAAAAAAAAAAAGAAGCAAAAACCAGAATTCTCCCCACAAAAAAGTTTGTGCAGATTCTGTAAATTTTCTTCTGCCCCCTTTCTGTCTGTCTCTCTACAGACACACACCAAAGAGACAGTTAAAAAGAAACACTCACAGCCTGGTCCTTTGCTGGTATTAGGCTTCACCATCCTGGGGCGGGGCAGCCCAGAGAGCTGGGGCAGGTGATGGGAAGCCAGGAGACACCAAATGTCCCAACATGACCACTGCTTCTGCTTCAGGACTGGCAGGCCACACCCTGGGCTCCCTGAAAAATGGCACTGCCATCCAGCTGGAAAGTAGGTTATATAGACCAGTTTACACATCTGCACGGACATGTAGGACAGAGAATGAATGGGTAATAATGTCTTGTAAGAGATACTAAGAACCTGACAATTCATACTGGTGGTACCTAGGCTGACTGCAAAACCTCCCACTTTCTCAGTTCTATAGACCATGAACAGGTCCAGGATAAAGTCTTACACTTGTTAGCCTTAAGTGGGTGTTTTTGAAGAGGACTGAAGCAAACAGTATGGTGTGGTTACTTTTCTTTCCATCACTTTCTTTATACCTGTGTGCCCTGAACAGCAGTGCAAATGGAAAGTAAATGGCTCATTAATGAGCACGCATATGTTTGGAGCAGAATATTGAAGATTATCCAGCAGTACAATCAGCTTTAAATACCAATGAGTGTCTTGTCAGCTCCAGAACAGAATGGCCTTGTGTGATTGCCATGGTATTTAATACATACAGATCAATTTGTTAAGCCAAAATTGGGTGCTGTGTTGAACAGAAAGCCTTTGAGAGAGGAGGACAAGCTGATGAGCTGCACAGTTGCAAGAGACTTGAAATATGAGCACAGAAGTGGCTCTGGATGGTGACTGTGGCTCTGAAGGGTGACAAGACAGCTGAACGCAGCAAAACACAGGCTGACGGAAGGGAAGCCCGGTGATTAATAGGGTGTGATGCACACTTGACTGATTTTAGTACGTATTTAGTACACTTTTCACAAATGATTTATCTTAATTTTATATGAATCATCACTACATGCAGCTTGACCAGAAGAGTATTATTTGTATTTCTCATCACTAAGGAGGAATCTTCCTAAAGAAAAGCTAATTTACATATAATCCATCATTTGCAATTAGACCAGAATCTCCACCCTTTGCAGATATAATTAGCAAGGAAAGCCTCCTCTTACAATCTCCATCATCAGACAGAAGTGCTCAGCAACACTAACATGCTGACTCTTTGCTGGCTACATAACTGCCAACTGCTTGCTTGTTCAAAGCTAGTGTGTGCTTATGTGGTAGCAAATAGAAACAATGCACTGAATTTAGTTTCAAGTACTGTGTGCAGACTTTCCAAGAATAACAATTTAACTGGGAGTTGACAAAGAATCCATTCAATACACAAAACCCCTTGAAAGCCAAGCATTATGAAAGCCATCTATTAGAACTGTGTAAAACATCCACGTTTCCTTCCTGATGTTCCTGTACTCACTTAATGACCTAGATCAATGATTTGTAAGAAGTTGAACAGTGCTAACATTTCATTTTCTATAATAATTAAAAAAAAAAAAAAAAAGGGAAAAAAATTGTAGATTAGTTGGCCTAGCACATGTGGCAAGCGCTAATAAAGCTGCTCCAGGGAAAGAAAGTGGTATTACTACTCACCTAATTGTGAAAAGAGAAGTGCAAAGAAGTTCCCAGAATGATTCACTTTAACAAATAAAAATAAAACAACAAAAAAGATAATTAAAGTTAATATCACAGAAAAGGGGGAATAAGTCTGAATGAGTCAATTATACTGATGTTAAAACAGTCAATAACGTAACTGCAGTTAAATGACAACTGACAGCTTGTCTGGTCCAAACTAAAATTGAGAAGATGCTGTGGTGGAGAGAGACAATCATTACTTTTAGCCACAGTGTTCTCCTGTAGCCTAGCAGTAAGTGTCTCATCCCAGTTTTGGACAGACGAAGACTCTGCGATACAGCAGGACTGGAACTGTGCCCACACCTAGATGAAAGGAGCACTGCCCTGGTCAGAGCTGCATCACGTACAAACACACCAACATGCTGGCTGCCCTGCCAGGTAAGGGATGGACAGACCAATGGGTGGTGGGGTCAAGACGTCCCCACCACCTAACCCTGTGGGTCTGGTTCACCATGACCCAGCTGGGGGATCTTGGAGAAAACCCCTTACTGCTGAACTCCGCAATTCAAAGGGAAAGAAAAAGTGCCCATCTAATGGTAGTGAGCGCACGAGACAGATTTCTGGATTCAGCAAGGCTGAGTTTTATTTCATGGACCTTCTTCCCGTTAGAGAATAAACATTCTCTAAGCTCTAGTATTTTCTGGGTATGCTGATGATTTTCTGGGTACTCTGATATTTTAGACACCACTTCTGGAACCACTTAGACCTGAGGTAATTCAGATGACTATAAAAATACACCTATTCATGCCAGATGAAGAGCTAGTCCCATAAACAACAAGCTAGATTACTGCTTGCAGTGAATTCTGTAGTTAGTGGATATATTTAAAATATTAAGAATAAAATGGTGAATATTTTTTTCAATAATTAAAACTGTAAAGGATATTTTTGCTGCCATTGCTTGCATTTGTTCCTGAAACAAGTAAACAGCTAGTGCTTGATCCTCCATTAAGGAGCAAAAAAAGAAACTATAAAGCTGTTCATGCTGTAGTGAAAGAGTTGCAAGCAGTTTCTTCTTATTAAAATTATACAGTTTAATATGCAATATTTTTCCCCTGACAATAATTAAGCCCACAGAGACCACAGATAGCTTCTAATGCACATTAGTACTAGCAACTGTACAACAATGAAAGATAAAAGGTGATTTTACTGGTTATGAGATACCCTGCAGTTTATTAATGATGTCAAAGGTGATTAAGTCCAAGCAACGTCACGCTCTACTAGTAGTCAAACACCTCCACTTTACAGAGTTCTTGCAAACCTTACTTTCAAATAACATGTCCCTGGAATATTTCAAATGTTTATACTGTAAAATGGTAACAGCCATCTCTTCAGGCGACCTGCCAGTGTCTTCAACACTGATTTGCAGTAAATTTTTACATCAGCTAATCAAAGCCTTTCCTGAATGAATTGTTGATGTATGGAACCCGGTATGGTTTTACCTGAATCCAGTTCAATGGTTTTAATTTCATTTAGCAGATTATGTTAAAAGATGTGATTATTCAGAAGTTAACAGATTTTGTTAATTCTAGGGAAAACTAAAAAGTCCTTTAAAATGGAGGAAAACAATAAGCAGGAAAGTAATTTTCCTGTTTGAAAATAGTTATTTCCAAGTGTGAAAAAAATGAATAGGTATGTTTATATGCAAATTTTTTAAAGGTTCTCAGAGAAGAATGAGGTTCAGGTTAAAAGCAGGTGAAAAACTTGAAGAATGTTCCTATTTTCAGAGTAATATTTTTTACTTGCATGAATCACAGGAACCATGGCCTGTCAAACTGGCCTATAATTTTGAGAAATCAACCTTCTTATTCATTATTTCCCTGCTGTAATGGGAATTACTCCTGATTCTCACTGGTTAAAGAGCACTGCAACTCCTGCTGGTCATTATTACTGTGCAATGGCAGTAATTAAATGAGTAACTACTCATTCTATGATATAAACATTTTAACTGTAAAATTTATTTGCAGCTCAGGAGTAATTAAACAAATATGAATGACAGAGTGACAGGAAAAGGAACAGAAAAAAGTTGAAGTGAAAATTTGCTGAGAAGGGTCTTTTCAAGACTTAAGGTTTTCAAACTAATGTGGTTTGGTTTTGGTTTTTTGTTTGTTTGTTTGTTTTGTTTTGTTTTGGTTTTTTTTGTTTTGTTTTTTTTTCTGTAAGCCTAGCAGTAACTTATGCTCAATAAAGATGCCCCAAAGGACTTCACTGGTAGCATAAATGGTGAAATATATTTCACCATACTTCTCAAGACCAAAACTAATTTCTTGTGTGTCATATAATCACAATGAAGAAAGAAAATAGAAAAAATAGAAAAGAGAAGTTATTTAATGTGTAACAATTTCTGTGACATACATACCAACACTAGCAATTTCATTAGCAACAGTGAAATTTCAGATTGGAGAGACTGCAGTATTCATCTCTCTACTTCAGATACAGATGGCTAAACTAAACCCTCAACTCCCAGGGACTGTGCCTCCATCTCCAATAACGGCTGTAGTATTCTCATGGTAAACTCTTCCACCAGACAGCTATCTCCTTACTATACAGTGGAAGATTCACCCTGGGAATAGGTTTGCTGACTTCAACTTCTAGGCATGCCTTTGTGTGTTAGGCAAAGGAACATTCTAGTACGAGTTATCTCCTGCTTAGGATGGTGCTCCCGTATCAAGGTTAAGGCATCTCTTAATCCCCTGTATGATAACATATGTTTAAACTGATTTTTAGATATGCATTTTCTATATCAGTAAGGTATAGATCCTGAGCCCTGTGTTCAGTTTGCAATTTTTTCCTAGTTTTTTAATGAAAATGAGTATACTCACTTTAATTAAAATTCACCTACCATTGTTTTTACTGTAAATTGCTGTAGAGTTTGTTGGCATCAGAAAATCAACAGCAGCAACAACAGAAAGAATACTGAATAAATTTATTTTGAAAGCACTCTGGAATATAAACGCCAAACATTTGGGGATTATCTACAGCAGGTAGGGAATGTCACATTGAAAAATATAACAGATGTTTGGTTACATATAACCATGGATAAGAAAAAAAAAAGATACTGTATTATTATCAGTTTAATTTACTGTTTTCACAGATCTCTGCATTACATTTCAAGATTTGCAAAGACTTTCTGAATAAAAGTTTCTTTTTTCTGTGCTCTGAAATATCTCTTTGTTACTGCTAGTGAATAATAATGTTCCCTCTGTGGAACTGCTTAGTCATAAATCTCACAGGTATCACAGGGTGTCAGGGGTTGGAAGGGACCTTGGAGATCTTCGAGTCCAACCCCCCTGCCAGAGCAGGA
>JANIJG010011768.1:0-13692 GCA_024611175.1 Megaceryle torquata | reverse complement strand
CGTGTGCGGCAGGGGCTCGCCGGCTGCGGTATAGGGTGGTAGGGGGCGGGGGGGCTCCATATATCGCTATCCGGGGCTGGGCGTCCATATACCACTATATGGGGTCAAGGGTCCGAATACCCTATACCGGGCTGGGGGTCCATATACCACTATAAAGGTCTGGAAGCTGGGGGTCCATATAGCCTTATATTGGACTAGTACTGGTGACTATGTCACCAGGGATGACATAGAGCCCTATACTGCACTTGGGGTCCATATACCCCCATACAGGGCCAGAGACTGGGGGTCACATATACTATATGGGGCTGGGGCTTATACGTATCCCCATATAAAGCTGGGGACCAGTGGGTCCTATACACACCCTATACAGAACTGGGGTCCCCGGTTTATTTCTATACTGGGCCAGGGGTCCATATACCACTAGATGGGGCTGGGCAGCCAGGGGCAACAGATACCCCTATATGGGGTCAGGGACCTGGGGTTATATATATACACCCTATACAGAGCTGGGGACCCGGCGGTCAGACCTCGAGCTGGACTGCCAGGGGTGACATATGATCCCCATACAGGGCTGGGGACCCGAGTTACCCCTATATGGGGCTGAGGACCCGGGGGTTATATATATACACCCCCTATATAGGGCTGGGGATCCAGGGGTTACATAAGCTTCCTTTATCCAGCTTATATGTGCCTCCTACAGAGCTGGGCAGCAGGGGATTGTCTGTGTTCTTACAGGGGGCAGGATGCCCGGGGGTCATATACAGCCCCTATACATCAGCAGGTGTCCAGTGTTTAATTGGTCCCTCTATAGAGCTGGATACCCAGGATTCCTGACAGCCCCTATATAGAGCTGGGCACTCAGGTGTAATGTATACCCTTATACAGAGCAGGAGGTCCTATATACCCCCTATATTAAGCTTCCTATGCAAAGCAGGACACCCAGGGGTCATATACGCCCTATATAAAGCTCCTTACACAGAACAAGACACTGAAGAGTCATATATACCCCCTATATAAAGCTTACACAGAGCAGGACACACAGGAATCATATATACCCCCTATATAAAGCTCCTTAGGCAGAGCAGGACACCCAGGAGACATATATACCCTCTAGACAGAGCCAGACACCAGGAGCTATAGGCACCCCCTATAGAACTGGTACCCGGGACTTTCTCCACCTCCAGCACCCCTCAGGCATCACACCCCGAGCTCCCCTATAGAGCGTGGGGCACCCTGGGTGACACAGACCCCTATAGATGGCCAGGGGAATGCCACTGCCTCGGGGCTACGTATGCCCCCCTATAGCACCCATACCCCACAGGGCCAGTGGCACCCTGTCCCCGGGCTGGCGTCCGGCGCGAGGTCCTGGGGTTGGGTGGCACCCAAGGGTGCTGCTGCTTTTCGATAGCACCCTGCTTGGCGAGGTACCAGGGGACAGGTGGCACCCATGGGTGCTACTCCTTGGCAACGGCAGGGTCTGTGTGGGATGGGTGGCACCCATGGGTGCTGCTGCTTGTCGATGGCACCCTGCTCAGTGGTGGTGGGGTCCCAGGGGGATGGGTGGCACCCATGGGTGCTACTGCTTGTCGATGGCACCCTGCTCGGCAGTGGCGGCGGGGTCCCGGGGTGCCGCCTGCGCCCGCCACGACGTCTCCTGCAGCACGAACCAGCAGTTCCCGGCCCACAGCAGGAAGTTGATGAAGCCGAAGAGCTGCGGGGAGAGGAGAGACCCCCGCGGGGGGCACCCATGGGTGAGCCCTGGCCCCAGGCAACCCACGCACCCTGTGCACCTCATGTGCCCCAAGCACCCCGGGCACCCCATGTACTCAATGCGCCCCGTGCCACCCGTGCACCCCGCACACCCCATGCACCCCGTGCGCCCTGGGCACCCCACTCACCCCAGGCACTCTGCACTCTGTGCATCCCACGTATCTACCCCGTGTGCCTCACGCACCCCATGCACCCCACACATCCCGTGTGCACCCCACGGGCCTCGTGCAGCCCGCGTGCCTCCCGCACCTCATGCACTCTGTGCCACTTGGGCACGCACCCTATGCACCTCATGCACCCCGTGTACTCCACGCACCTCATGCTACGCTCCATGCTCCCCATACACCCACAAATCCCATGCACCCCATGCCCCGCAATGTGTCCCATCCACCCCATGCTCCACCCCATCCACCTCACACACCCCACACCCCCATACACCCCACGTACGCTGCGCACCCCACTCTTCACCCCACACATCCCATACGCCCTACACGCCCCATGTCCCCCATACCCCCCACGTGTACCATGCACCCCACACTACACTCCATGCACCCCACGCCCCCCACATGTCCCAGGCACTTCACACAGCCCCTGCACCCCAAGTGCCTGCGCCAGGGGCTGCATCACCTCTGCCCACCCCGGCGTGGGGGTCCCCTATGGCTGGGGGGGGGATGGTCTCGTGGGGGTCCACGGTGGGTCCCACATCCCATGGGACTGATGCGGCCTGAGCACTGTGGCTGTGGCACGAGGGTGTCCCCACCACCCTCTCCCAGTGAGCCCCTGATCCGACACGTGTGCGTGTGCAAGGGCTGGCTGGGGGGAGCGTACATGTGCGTGCACACCCTGCGTGCACACATGTACACGCCTGTATGTGTACAGTATGTATGGGAACATGCACAGTGTGTTTGCGTGTGCATTTTCACCTGAACACGCATGTGCGCATTCGTGTCCATGGGTTTGGCAAGCATGTGCGGGCATCCACACACGTGTGCACATGTACACATGCATGCAAGCACAGAGATGTGTGCATGTGCATGCATGTGTATGTGTGTGTATGCATATGTACGTGCGTGCACGTGTGTGTGCGTGTTTATGTCTGTGTGTGAGCACGCGTGCACTGCATGTGCCATCTGTACATGTTTATGGGCATGCGTGTGCTATGTGTGCATTCGGGTGTGCATGTGTGTTACGCGTGCATGTGTGCACATGTGTGTGCACGCGCATGCGTGCGTGTTGTGCATGCATGTGCGCACACATGTGTGTGCTGTGTGTGGATGCCTGTGTGCATGTATGCACAAGAATGCGTGCATATTTGCATATGTGTGTACATGTGTTGTGTCTATGCACATGTGTGCGCACGTGTGAGAGCACGTGTTGCGTGTGTGGGCACGTGTGTGTACACATGTGAGTGCATGCCTGCTGTGTGCTCATGTTTGTGTGCATGTGGGGATGCATGCGTGTGTGCACGTGTTGTGTGCACACACATGTATGCACGCATGAGTGCACGCCTGCATGGCGTGCACCTGCGTGTGCATCTCTGCACACATGTGTTCACACGCGTGTTCCCCTGCGAGGGCTCGCAGCTGCTGAGCTCCATAAATCCCTCCCCACAGAAACACTCCTGCCCACACGCCTCCCCACGTGCAAACACGCGTGTGCTCGCGCCCGGCTCTCACCACGGAGATGTTGGCCAGCCCCATGGCAGGCGTGGTGCCGGCGTTGCAGACGGTGTCCGTGCCGTGGCAGACCCCCATGGCAGCGATCAGGCTGCTGGGCCGGGTGGCCGCCTTCACGTCGCTCAGCCCCTTGCCCCACGCCGCCGCCGCCACCAGCCAGAAGAAGGCGAAGCAAAGGGTGATGCAGAAATCCTGCCAGGAGCGGGGACACCGCGTTCAGCCCCCCAGACGTGTGGCCGGTGCGGGATTTGGCCACCCCTGAAGGGCCGGAGCCTCCTTACCGCGAACGGGAGCTTCTTGTTGTTGCCATAGAGGGAATGAAAGCGCAGGTAAAGCACCAGAGCTGCCATGGCGTAGAGGAAGGAGAAGACCCCCAGGGTCACGAAAAACTCAGCAGGAGCAGAAAAATCACCGACGAGGTGCAAGGTGTGGGTCTGAGACTCGCCCTCGCAGTCCGGCATCTCAAAGGGGATCTGGTATAACCTGGGAGAGTGGGATGGAGACGTTGGGTGGCCTGGGAATGGAGGGGACGATGGGTGAAATATCTTCCGGGGTGGTGTCCTCGGGATGGAGGGGATGAGAATGGCCAAAGTGACCACACTGGGGTTGTTCTGTGGGGATGGAGAGGACAATGGGGGTGGCTCTGCCAGCCCTTAAATAACCACGCTGTGGTGATCCCCTGGGAATGGAGGGAACAAGGATGGCCAAAGTAACCACACTGGGGTGGTCCCCTGGGAATGGAGGACAGGGACCCACTGTTGGGTTGGAACCTGGACCCTTTGTCCCAGCTTGGTGCTTGGCACAGGGCCCATGGCCAAGGGAAGGGGTTAAAACCACATCACACAGCTGGCCCAGCTCCATCCTCGCCTTAACGAGGATCTCCTCAGTCTTCCCTGATTAACGAGGATCCCCCCGGATGGCATCAGGATCCAGGGATGCTCTGTGGTGCCAGGTTGCAGCGGGTCCCCAGCCAGGCCCTGGCTGCAGTCCCATGGGGGTCTCAGCAGCAGGGATGGAGTTTAACCCCAACCCAGCACCCACATCCCCACCCCAGTTCGCTGTGAGGCCCCACCAGGTGCTGAGGAGGGTTTTTGGAGGGGGGTCTGGGCTGGGTACCCCCTCACCTGAAGGGGTACCCGAACTGAATGGAAATGGCGCTCATCTCTTTGCTTTCACCGCCGCATTTCACCGTCACCCCGGTCTCGCCGCTGAAGGAGCCGCAGGCCCCGAAGGCGAAGATGGCGAAGAGCTACGGGAGAGGAGCAGAGGGTCAGGGTTGGGGGGATCTCGAGACCCCTGGGGACCCTGAGTACCCCCGCATACACTCCCTGGGGTGGGATGCACCCAACTGAGGGGTTTGCACCCTCCGGCGCTGAGTCACGGTGCCGCAGGGCGAGCTGCCACCGGGCAGCTGTCAGCCTCGGGTGCCAGCTCCGGGTGCCACTGGCACCGGGGGCGAGACGGGGCAGCGGCGAGGGGCGATGCTGGGGGGCCTGGGGGTGAGCGAGGCCAAATTCCCCTCCTGCTCCCCTTAATTTTAGGCAGGGTGCTGAGTGCCAGAGCAGGTTTCCAGCAAGCCAGGAGCATCCCTGGGGGGGAGCACCGGGGTTGTCCTGCCACCATCGGTCCTGCTCCCTGGGGAGCTGCTGCCACTGGCACATCCCATCCCTCGGCACTGAGCTGCTCCCAGCACCGTGCCGGGAAAATGCTGGTTCCCAAAATGTTTTCCAGCAACTGATCCTGCCTGAGCTCACGGCTTCCCCCTGGGGAAATGGAACCCCCAGGCCTGACACTGTCGGGATGGGCAGGCCCACATGTAGCACCAGGGGGTTGAAGAAGGAACGTTGTCAATGGATTTTCCTCCTGCTTTTGGCTTTGGGGTGTCTGTGCACAAAGGGCCTGATCCTGCACCCTGCTGGCAGGGAGTGTCCAGCACCTTCCCAAAGCAAACAGCTGTGGGATGGGGGAAAAATAACGGGGGATACCCAAATGGGTCTGACTACGAGCCCTGGGGCTGAGCCCTCCACCCTGTGCCTCAGTTTCCCCAATGCTGGGGCCGGGGTGTGGGGCCAGCAGGAGCCCCCCAGCCCTGGTGAGGCCCGGCCGCAGAAATGCCACCCTGAAATCCAATCCCGGAGCCATTCACGGCACGGCTGGGACATGGGGAAGAGGCCGCAGGCGCTCGGCTCCCCTGTCCCTGGGGTTCCCCCTCCTGGGGCCCACCGACCCCCAGCCCCACCTCCCCCCTCACCCACCCACCCGCTGCCCCCCCATGCTTGTGGGAATGATGGGGTGCCAGCCCCTCGATGTCACCGTCCCCTCTGGCATAGCCGGGCAAAGCCACCTGCTCAAGGTCACCGGGGGGGCCGCGGGGCCCTAATCCAGGAGCCTGGGTGGCCCCGCACCACACCTCTCCCGGACCCCCCAGGATGGGGTCTCCACGCCTGGGGTTGCTGGGGTAGGGGAGGCTCTGGGGGGGGGAGACCCAAGGTCCCCTTATCCTGGGAGAGCTTTAGGGAAGCACTTGGGGCACCCCAAATCTTAGGTGGGTGCTGGGCAAGGGGCCTGGGGCACCCAGGGGTGCCTGGGTGGAGGGGATCCTGGTGCCAGGATGGGGTGGGGGACACACGACACTCACCCATTCCAGCACCTTGACGAAACCCAGGGGCTCGAGGAGGCGTCCCCAGCGCACCCCGGCCAGGACTCGATCCTGCGTGGAGAGAGCGGCGGGAGCCTGGGGGGCTGCTCCGGGGAGCTGCTCCGGGCAAGGGGCTGCCCTAGGGGACCGGGGGGCTGCACCGGGGGGGGCTACAACGGGAGCCAAGGGGGCTGCAATAGGGGCTGCTCCGGGAGACCGGTTGGCACCGAGAGCTGTGGCACCAGGGAGGCACCGGGGGCTGCGCCGAGTACCGGGGTCACCGGGGTCTGCTGCGAGACTGGGGGGACTGCACCGAGGGTGCGGCACCGGGGGCTGTCCCGGGGGACTGAGGGGCTGCACGGAAGACCGGAGGGCTGCACTGGGGACTGGGGAGGCTGCACCGGGGACCGCGGGGCTGCAACAAGAGCTGTCCCGAGTGGGGGATTGCTTCGGGGGACCGAGAGAACCGCATCGAAGGAGAGGCAGAGGCTGCACCGGGAGCTGCTCCGAGGGGCTGCTCCGGGTGGGGGGCTTCCCCGAGGGACTGGGGGGCTGCCTCGATCCCGACCCCGGAACTGCAGGGGGGCTGCACCGGGACACTGGGAGGCTGCATCAGGAGTTGCATGGGGCGACCAGGGGCTGCACCGGAGGTTGTCCCGGGGAACTGTGCCGGGCCACCGAGGGGCCGCACCGGGAGACTGCCCCGCTCACCGGAGAGTGGGGGGGTGTCCCACCGGAACCCTACCTGGAGCCGGGGTGCTTTGTCGCCGGCCGCGGGGGCACCGGGCTCCGACATGGCCGGGCTGGGGGCGGTCGGTGCTGCCTCCGCCGCCCACTGGGACCGCTCCGCTGTCAGAGCCGCCACCGGGGCAACCCCCACCGCCCCCGGGGCGGGCAGCACCGCCCCGCCCCCAGCAAGGGCCCCCGGTCCGCCCTCGGACACCCCTCGGGACAACCCCCCCCTAACCCCCGCCCCGCTCCGGTCCGCCCCCGTTCAGTCCGCCCAGCCCCGGGAGTGTCCGTCTGTCCGTCCATCGGCTCGTCCGACACCAGTTAATCTCTCTGTGACCATCAGCCCTGGAACGGGACGGGGAGACGCGGGGCCGTGCGGGCACCTTGCTGTCGGTGCGGTGCCGACAGCCCCGTTACCGGCCCCGTCAGTAACCAGTCTGGGCCAGTAACGGGGCTGTCGGCACCCACAGGGTGAACCGGGTACCCGAACGACCCCGGAGGACCCTGGGGCATCCTGCTGCCTCTGCCCGGGCACCCGCTCCTCGGTCCCCCCGGTCCGGTAACCCCCGCCCGGTACCCGCGGAGTGCTCTGGCCCCGCCCCTCAGCGGGTTTGACCCCGCCCCCACCCCTGGCCCCGCCCCACCCCTGGCCCCGCAGCGCCTTCCCCGAGCCCGCCCTCCCCGTTTTCTCATTGGTTAGAGGGCTGTTGGCGACAGGCCAATGGGAAAGCGGCGCGGGGGGAAGTGGGGAGGAGGGGGCGTGGCGGCGCCTGCGCAGTCGGGGTCCTCTGGCAGGAAGCGGCGGCCAAGAGCCCGGTTCCCGCCTCCGCTGCCCGGTTCCCCCCTTCCCCGCGTCCCCCCCGGGTCCCGCCGCCGTCATGTTCCTCACGCGCTCGGAGTACGACCGGTGAGTGCCCGCCCTGTCCCCGCAGCCCTTTCCCCGCCGCCTCCCCGCCGTCCGCGGCCTGCGGCTGAGTCACGGGCCTGCGGCCGTTCGCCACCCGGTAGGCCCCGGCCGGTGGTTCCCGCCTGCAGCCGCTCTGAGAAGCTGGCGGGGAAGCCGCAGCCCTGCTGGCCTCTGTCCGAGGGCCTCTGCTCGTTCCCCTGCCTGCCCGAGGTCCGTGGGGGTTCCCGCTTCGCCGCCCTTTCCCTTCCCGCCGCGGGTTCTTTCCCCGCCTTTGTGTTTCCTTTGGGTTTTGGAGCGCCCGGTTCCGTTAAATATGGGGGAAGGGAGGGCACGGCCCGTGTGCCGGGGCTTCTAGTGCTGAAGGCCTCGAGGCCCCCGGTGCAGAAGGAGGCAGCGTGTGGGAGCCCTGGGGGGGCTGCAGTTTGTATTTTAAATGCCTCCCGATTTCGGGAGAAATGCAGTGAAATCCCTGAAGGGTTTTGCCTGTGGATGGAGCCCCGGGCACAGAGCTGAGAAGCCACCGGCACAGAGGGTCTGGCAGGGAGGGCAGAGTCACCCCCTGCCCTGTGCAGGGGGCTGGGGGGAGTGGGGAAGGCGGGTGTGACAGGGTATCCAGGGAAAGGGGCAGAGCATAATCCCACTGTTTCTGGCACCGAGAGAAGGCAGAATGTTCGGAGTCCACAGTGCGAAGCGTGCAGTGAAAACAAACCCCGTCCTGACCCGTAACCAGACCTGTTCGGGTCGTTCTCTTTCGCCACAAGCATCCTCAGTCCGGACCCTGAGTGGGACAGGGTCCTGCTGCCCCTCCTGGGAGACCCGTCCCTGGCTGGCATCACCCTTCCCTCCTGAATTTCTTGTCAGCCTTCAATTGCTTGCCCTTTACACCGTCTCTGATGTTGTTCTTGCAGGGGTGTGAACACTTTTTCTCCGGAGGGGAGGCTGTTCCAGGTGGAATATGCCATCGAGGCCATAAAGGTACCGTCAGCTCCCTAAGCTTGCCTGACTGTCACGCTGAGGATCCTTTTAAACCCAAAGCCTGGGTTTGGTCAGGTTAAAACCAGGCAGATTTTGGTTCCTTCAGGTTTTGTGGGGTTTGGCCACTTCCAGAGCAGCACCAAGGGGGAGCTACCACCTTTTCTTCCCCCTGACGTGGCCGCTCTGGCAGCTCTTTGCCGGCCTTTCACCGCTGTTTGTCACAGGAGAGCTGTGTGCCAGCCTTTGATTCCTTCTTGCCAGCCAAACCTCCTGCAACTCTGCCTTTTTATGGCTCACCCAGAGTCAAAACCCCATCGATTTCCCCTGAATGCAGCAGAATATCCCACTCCCTGCCTCCTACCGACCGATGAACCCCCAGGCCCAACGCAGCCTGATGATTCTAATCCCCAAATTTGCTCAGGGTGGGGTGGGGGATTTTAAAACCTGAAGATGAAGGTTGTTGTGAGGAAGCCAACCCAGCCCTGTGGAGCTGAGCGGCCTTTTTGGGGCGCTGAGGGTTCTTAGTGGGGAAATCTACTGGTTTCTGAGAACGTGGGTGAGGGTGGGAATGAGCTTAAGCTCGGGGGGAGTGGTGAAGTGGAGCAGCTCTGTGTTTGGACTGGGGAAAACTCAGGGGTTGGCTTTATCTTCCCTGTGCTCCTCATTAAATGAGGATGCAAAAAATAATGATGTTTATTAAGGCTCTGGGAGGTGAGAAGTCCCAGAAGGACGTCGGTCACCGCGCTGGCTTTGTAGCGACAGATACATCTCCTGGCAGCCTCTGGCTTCTCCCAGTATCCCAGATCAGCCCGTTACTGGTGGAACTGCTGCTCGGGCAGCTCCTGCAACACCTTCTGTGTGGTGCCCGGGCATTGGGGGTGGAGGAGGAGTTTTGACTCATGGG
This sequence comes from Megaceryle torquata, assembly GCA_024611175.1. Lineage (NCBI taxonomy): Eukaryota > Metazoa > Chordata > Aves > Coraciiformes > Cerylidae > Megaceryle > Megaceryle torquata. Next base: position 4,090 of record JANIJG010011768.1, on the reverse strand, counting down.
CTAACAAAGAGCCCCCGGCGATGACATCAGGCGTGTCCCTCCTGCCCGGGCCAGAGGACAGGCTGCGGTGGGTGACGGCTCAAACCAGGAGCACCCACGGCAGGGTTGTCCCCTCTGCCAGGTTGGAGGTGCAGCTACCGGGGGAAACTGGCTGCTAAAATTCTTCCAGTAAATTCCCCAGTGTGGGAAAGCTGCAAGGGCTGGGAGCTGGGCAGGGACTGGTGGTAGGGGCTACCAAAAGCCCTTGAGATCTGTCCCCAGCCCCTCATCTGTGCTCGTGGCCTGGTGATGCTGCAAGCCCAGGGTAAAACCTGCAGTGGTGTCAGCTCCGGGTGAACTGCTGCCTGGAAAATGGCACCTGCATAAAATACCCTGTTCCTGTTGCAAATGTGGGTACAGAACCCCAGCAGGGTGGGGGCTGGGAGTGCCCTCTGGAGATGCTCTGGTGCCACCCCCCTGCTCCACCCAGCAGGGTCACCCAGAGCAGGGGGCCCAGCAGCGCAGGGTCCAGGCACCTTTGGAATCTCTCCAGAGAAGAGTCAAGGACATTTGGGAGAAAAAGAGCTAACGGGGTGAAAAAAGCCGCAGCCAGAAGTAGAGATGCAGGCGGAATTAAGGCCATGATGTGAAATCCTCTCTTCTTGCTTGAAAATTTAATTGCTGCCTCATTCAGGAAGACTCCCCAGGCCTTTCACTTGGCTTTAAGCTGTAAAAATGGATGTTGCTCAGGGAGGAGATTAACGCTTTGCAGCAGCCCTGACGAGCTCCTCGGCTGGGAAGTAACGTGGCTTTGACCTTCCCAGTCCCCTCCTTCCAGTCCTAACATTTCAGATTTGGTGAGCAGAGCCAGAGAGAGGGGAGGTGGCTCCCAGGGTGGGGATGTGATTGTCTCCAAAACCGAAACACCTACGGGTGACACGAGTCCAGGTCCAGCTCTGAGCCGCTGGTATTTTGGCGAGCGCTTGGGTGTGGTGGTGGCGCTGGGGTGGTAACTACTGCGTGGTGGTTTCCAGCTCGGCTCCACGGCCATCGGGATCCAGACGTCGGAGGGCGTGTGCCTGGCCGTGGAGAAGAGGATCACCTCCCCCCTCATGGAGCCCAGCAGCATCGAGAAGATCGTCGAAATCGATTCTCACATCGGTGAGGAGAAAGGATTGAGCTTTGGGCCCTTCTCTGGGAGCACCCCTTGGGTTTGGGATCTATTTAAAGAGGATTTATTGCCTGGGAAGTGTTGGAAGAGGCATCTCAGGGCTAGAGCCTTCCCTGCGGGCAGCCCAGCCTGGCTGAGTGGGAATATTCATCCCTCCCAGTAAGCACCAGGTCCTGGGTACTGGTGATCCAGGCTCCAGGCCAGCAGGACATAGTTACAGGAGCAGGAAGAGGCAGCTGAAGTCCCGTCCCCCCTCAAGCCTCAGTGACCTCCCTCCTGAAAGCTCATCCCAAATTTAGCCCTGGGAGGGCAGGGAGTTGCTGTGAGAGGCTTGATCTGAAGCCAGCTTCTAACGTCAGATGTTGCCCCAGCTCTGGCCGCCTCCGGCACCGTCAGGGGCCCGCGACGGGCTCATTACCAAATATGTCATCTTGAAAAGCAGGAGCCCTTCAAAATACCCATGTTGGTGATGGAAGGAGCTCCTCAAGAGTCTCATTTCCCCCTCTCGTGTGCTGTGATCCGGCCCTGCCCTTCCTGGAGCAGGATCTGGCTCCTGCTGCATCCCCCCAACAGCCAGCCCACCCTGTGCTGGGGGAATGAACCAGTTGCCCCTCCACCCAGGTTGCCTTTCCAGGTTGGATTCTCTCAGGAGGCCTCAAAAGTGGCTCCTTTAACCAGCTCACATTTGAGATGTGACCAGGAGAACTCAGTTTCACCCCTGCTCTTGAGCAAACCCGTTCCCATCCTCCCTTCCCAGCACTGCTGGGTGCTGCCACGCAGGGACACGTCCCTCAGCCTGTTGCACTTCACTGTGGGCTTTGGAGGAGGTCTGGGGGAAGAACACAAAGCAAATAACGGGTGGGATGACGCGTGGTGTCCCCTCTCTGATCCCAGGGTGCGCCATGAGCGGTTTAATAGCCGATGCGAAGACTTTAATTGATAAAGCACGAGTGGAGACTCAGGTAAGACTTGATATTTCTCAGCCTAAACCAAGAGCCCTGAGCTCAGAGCCATCTCAGAAGCCCCTGACATGGGAAGGTTGTCCTAGCAGAGGAGCTGGTGGGGAGGGGGAGGCTCGTGGGGAGTGTCGTGTCCCCCTCGGGGGTGGATTTTCCTCTGGTGTTGCACATTTGGTGGGCAAGTCACAGCAGGTTCTGCAGTGGTCTCTTAGATGCGCTCCAGGCAGCGCTGGGGCCGCGTGTCTCGCTTTGTTTTGACCAGAGACTGGTTGGAGTGGTTATATTGCTTTGACCCCTTAAATTGCCAAAGGTGCTCAGAGGTCCTAGGTCCAATAAAGACTTTTCCTGGGAGCTTTTCTAGCACATCAGCTCTTCTCTTGTCTCTGGAGACCTGGATAACCCCATCGCTTCAAACGGATACTGGGATCACACGCTCTGCCCTTTTGTTTTCCCCACTGGCATCCCCAGGCCCTGGGTACCCCAAGTTTTGAGGAGATTCCTTCAGAAACTTCCCAGCTTATTCTCCACTTCCCGCTCTCTTCCTGGCACTTTCCTCTCTGCAGCTGATCTGTGCCCGAAGGGAGCTCAGCTCTGTGGCTGCTCCTGAAGGATCCGGGATCATGGGGAACAAATTGATGATTTGAATCTTTATTTTATTTTGTTTCCCCTGCAGAATCACTGGTTCACCTACAACGAAACCATGACTGTGGAGAGCGTGACACAGGCCGTGTCCAACCTGGCGCTGCAGTTCGGGGAGGAGGACGCGGACCCCGGGGCGATGGTGCTGAGCTGGGGGTGCTCTGGGGAGCTGCTGGGGCCTCCTTGCCCTGGCCCTTCTCTAACCTGCTGTCTCTCTCTGCTGCAGTCTCGTCCGTTCGGTGTCGCGCTGCTTTTTGGAGGAGTTGATGAGAAGGGACCTCAGCTGTAAGTCCGGATTTATGGTTTTTTAACTCCAAGGGAGAAACAAAACCTCTGCTGAAACTTCCCAGGACACTTTAATGACTTGACTCTGGGATTTTCCTTAAGCCACACGCTTGAGCTTTATCTCATTACATACCTGGTAATGCTTTTAAACCCTGCCCTTCAAAGCAGCCTGAGCACGTTGTGTTTTCACTAAATCCTGCCTTTTTTTTTTTTTGCCCAGTTTCCTGGGCAGGAGGGAGGTGTTAAAGTTCCCCTCGCCCCGAGTTTATTCTTACCTTTGCCTGAAGGACCAGCAGAGTAACACAATCCGAGGAGCCTGCTGGAGCATTCCATGGGGAGGTGGTGGAGTGAAACCTGAACTCAGGGCTTCAAACACTCGGCCTCTGCTGACACCTCCCAGTAAGGGCTCCCCGTGGTCTCCATCCCAGGAGCCGGAGTGAGAACTTGCTGGTTTTATTAAAAAACAAACAAGATAAGGGGGGGAACAAAAAGATAAATGATTCTGCTCTGAGTATGGAGGGCAGGGTGAGCAATCCTGCCAGCTCACCAGCTTGAGCTGGGGCTGTGGGCGACTCTGGCACTCCTCAGACCTTGGTCTCCTCCGTGTGCCACATGGAGACCCCCTGAGGAGAGGCTGGATCTGGCAAGGGGCTGCCCCAAGCTCTGCTCCATCTCTGTGGACAAGCTGCTGCTCTCGAGGAGCCCTTGTCCTCCTCCAGTTCCACACTGTGCTCTGGGGAGTGCTGGGGCTGGTGGGAAGCTGATGGGGCACAGCAGCCGTTCCCACTCTCGCCCATCTTCCTGCAGGTTTCACATGGACCCGTCAGGGACGTTTGTTCAGTGCGATGCCAGAGCCATCGGCTCTGCCTCGGAAGGTGCCCAGAGCTCTCTGCAGGAGGTGTACCACAAGGTGAGGGCTGGGCTGGGGCTGCATCAGGATCAGGGAGCTGGGCTGGTGGAAGAGACCTTGGAGATCCTGCAGTCCAACCCTTCCCCCAGCACTGCCAGGGCACCACTGACCCCTGGCCCTCAGCACCACAGCTCCACGGGGGGCTTG
>JANIJG010011766.1:66725-93509 GCA_024611175.1 Megaceryle torquata | reverse complement strand
GGAGGTGAGGGGGGTAGTTGAATGCTTTCGTGTTTTGCAGTTACAGAAGGTGGGTGGTCAAGGATCTAGGAGGGAGGAGGGGCAGGGGGGGTGGGAGGGTGGGTGATGGGGAGAGAATCCTACAGATCCTTAAACACCCTGAGCAAAATCTCTGCTGTTGCAGAGTGTGACACTTATGGTTGGCTTTGAGAGCCCTGATGGACCTTTGTGCAAGAATGGGGCAGCTGGAATGAAGAAGGCTCCTGCTGGTAGAAGGCTGGGTATAATCAATTACTGTATGGTGTGATCAGATATAAAATATATTATGTACAGCATATATAATGGGAACTCAGGATCATTTTTTACATGCTTAAGTCATATATTTTAAATGGCAAGAATTCACCACTGTGATATATTGTTGTTAGCTTTAATGGGCAGAATCCACTTGCACTTTGTTTGCTACCAAATGCAGTTGGCTGTGTTATTTTCATTATTGTATGAGAAGAGTATTTCAGAAAAGAACAATATAGCTACATCTGCTTGATCTTGTGTCTTGGTATCAGATTTTTTTTTTTTCTTCCCCACAATCCCCCTCTTCCAAAAGTGCAAAGCAATAAATAGCCAGGCACAATGCTTTGTAAAAATGGGCTTTTGACCTTTCCATTTATTGGTATACCTTTAACCTTGTAGGTTTCTGACAGTTTTTCTGCTTAGCATCATTTTCCTCTGCTTAAGAAGAGAAATGGGTGCTTAAGTATGGCAGCAGTGCAGTGTTATTTTCCGAACATCTTCTCTGGAGACGTTCAAAACCCGCCTGGACGCATTCCTGTGTGACTTGATCTAGGTGATCCTGCTCTGGCAGGAGGGTTGGACTGGATGATCTTTCTAGGTCCCTTCCAACCCCTAACATTCTGTGATTCTATGAACAGTTTTCATGCTGTCATGCACTGAAAGATTCTTTAAATGAAATTATCAGTTGCCATTTACTCTTTGTATTTCAACCCTGACTGCCTGCTTCCCATTTAAAAACTTAGAAACTTCAACTAGAGTTGAAAGTAAGTAAATCAAAGTGTACAACTTAAATTAATTACAAAAGCTGCATCATTATTTAGCCCATTCCCATCATTCCCTTGCAGGTACTTTGGTTTCCTTATTTGTAGACTTCCCTGGATGTCTCTGGCCTGGAAAGTCATTTGAAAATTCCTGTCTGTTTCCTGTGCTGCAGGAGAACTGCCTGCATGTTACCCAGTCCCACAGAACCACTGCCAGCATTTTTCTTTTGCTTCCTAGCAACTGCCAATTTGGCAAAAATGAACGTGTGGGACCTGGAACTTTCTAAGCTGCAAGAGATGCAGAAACAAGGGTCTGTTTGTATTGCACGGATATGTTTTATAGTTGTTTCAATAGCAAAGAGGTGTCAGTGTCACCAGCCTGCCAGCATGAGAGATCAAGGAGTAAATTTTCAGGGCAAAAGATATCCCTCATCTGTAAGAAGTGTTTGTAGAAGAGAGCAAAGACAGCACGAAGAAACCACTACTATGCAATGTGTGGTACCATTTCTCTGTTTGACTAATGGCCTTGAACAGTGTGTCCATGCTGCAGTCAGGAGTGTGAATACAAATTTAACCGGGATGGTTTTAAAGAACTGTCTTTAATTCAGATACAGTGCTTTCAGCAAAGAGCTCATGGCAAGATAATCATCTTAGTACAAAACTGCCTGCCCACTTGTGTGTTGCAGCCCACACTGAGCTTTGTGCATCTTCCATTATGTGATTTTTGGTTTAAAGATAGTCTGAGGCACATCAACACCAGCTGCTAATACCATGAGCTACGGTGTGCACGTGTGAAAACTGAGACACCTCTGGCTCATCCCTCACTCGACATTGTCCGTGTGGTCTTTGCCCTGCTCATCACTTTTAAAAGAGGCAATTTGTTCCTCCCTCTTTAATATTGCATAGGTCACTGTCTATTTTTGATCTAGCCAATCCCTGTTGCAAAATTGCTTGGGGATTGTTTAAAAAAAGCCCCAAAACAAACCCGAACATTTGAGATTCTGTTTTCCTTATTCTTCCTCTCTACTTGCATAATCTGCAGTCATGCTTCTGCATAGCATTTCTGATAGAAACCAGGGAGCAGTTTGCTTTGCACTGAGACTTCATAACTAAATGTTTTTTGGTTTTTTTTGTTGTTGTTGTTGTTTTGGGTTGGTTTGGTTTTGTTTTGTTTTGTCTCTTCAAGCATATTTAAATTCTAACACTTGAAGCACCTGATTAATTTTTTTCAGAATGTTGGAAACAAGTTATCCCCTGGCTGAGATCTCGTACAAAACATTTCAGCCTGCAGCAAGCTTTTCTTTTTAATCTGGAGTTTTAGTAAACCCTCAAAAAATTGGGTTTATAATTGAAGTGACAGCACAACCCTAATTGTAGCAGTGCTGGCTCACCTCCATAACCAGAAGCATACATTGCTGCAATTTTTAAGAATAAAATTAATCCCTAGTATGCTCAGCAGTGGACTTTATGCTTCTTGAAGTTTTCTACATTTGTTACATTTTCATAAAAATCTGAAAATGGTAATTTGTGGCATTGAGGATGGACTAGCTACACTCTCCAGTCAGCATAAATTGGTGTGATTCAGCTGGAAGCAGGAATATCGTGTAGATTAGCCTGAGGTGATAGAGTGGCATAATAAATTCTCTTAAGTGTGAGTTTGTAACATGTAGGGAGCTAGTGCTTTTCAGATGGAATAGCTAGATATGTTTGAGAGGGGTTTTTTGTGTACAGTGATATTGAAAGTAGCTGAAATTTCCAAGTCCCATTTTGTACTAGGAAACATCTCTTTAGAGAAAAGAGAGCAGCCTCCTTAACTGCACTTTATGCAAAGTGTTTTCTGTGAATTGTTGAATTCAAGAAAAATCAAAGTGCTTTGTAAGAATTTGCAGGATGATCTTACATCAGACCTAAGTGGCCTGACGTGCTGGGTGGTCCCAAGGACACTGTAACCTGCCAGTCAGAATTTGTGTTGTATAGTGACAGATAGGGGGAAGAAAAATAGACCAATGTTATCTTCTCTTCTCATGCATGTCTCGTGATACTCGTTAGCATATGAATACATAACTCTTTATATAATCACCTGTAATTCTCCATGGCGTAGGACACATCTAACCTTGGGACTCCAGGTCTTCAGCAGGAACATAATTGCATGTTAGATACTCCTTGTTACTTTCAGTTGTCAGGAGTGTATCACAACAGCTATATTCTATCAAATGGGGGGGAAAAAAAAACCAAACCCCAGCTGGTGCCGCTGCTTCCAGAGCGAGGTGCATACACACCCAGGCTTGACCCTTCATGAAGCCAGCACAGGTCTAGCAGGGCTTTTTTGTTTGGGCTGTATGTGCTTGACAGAATGTGCCTACTGCACGAATAGTGGAATATGCTGATCTGCATGTGACGTCTTGTCCCTCTGTCCTGTTACTAGAGACGTACCAAAGGACACAAAAGCCCGATAGCTTGTTCGCAGTTGGATACCTGTTTTCCCTGCAACAGAGGGGAACTGAAGGGTCAGTGTTTATAGAAGATAAATGGGGGCCCTGCCATGGAAGGGTCCCTTCTGGCCCAGGATGAGGTCAGCCTGTGCAGAAACTTAAATTGCAGATACCATTGCTTGTCCTGCCTTTTTTGTATGCACTGATAAACATTTTGTCTTTTAATGTCTGTTAATCTAAGACACCTCACATGTATCCCCTTAAAAGGGCACAGAAATGACAGCATAAATTAATGTGCTTGGAACTTGAGGCATAGCTGCATGTATCTTATAGTTGTAATTGCACAGTTATGAATTTAATATTGCATTGCTTAACATTCCTCGATAGCTATTGCTTCAGTGTGCGTCCTGCCCTTCAGATCAAATAGCTCCATGCTTTCACTATAGTCCCCATGGGGAGTTGTTCCAATCGTATTTGATTCTTCCTTTAAGAGTAAATGGGGGAGGGACATGACAAAAATCACTATAAACACACCAGTCTGCATCCCTTCCACCAGCAGTTCTCACTGGTGTTATCTCTGACACTCAGGCTAACTTTTTGTAACCATCATGCAACATCATGAGTAATAATCTGCTGTTAACACACTGTCCATCAGAAATGTTTACTCACAGAGTGACAGCTAACACATCTGGACTACATACTGTGTTTGATCTGGAATACCAGACATGCTCTACTGTAACAATGACAAAAGCACGCCATGGTAGTGCAGTTCAAAGCATAAAATGTAAGGACTGTACTGATGTCTGATTTGATTTAAAATATTTATATAATATAATTCTATTTGTTTATAAAATATATACTAACAAATATTTTCTAAAAGGAAGTGTACAATCTGTAGCAACAGCCCTCTAATACCTATTTCAGTGTGCACCTTTCCAGTGTAATTGGTACTACTTCAAAGTGGGGAAAAATCAGTCTTGAACTAGGTTTTATAAGTGTACTGCTTAGTAAATGCACTGTACAGTAGCAGCATAAAACATACATCAAGTCTATCTTACTACTTCTAGAAAAGATCTTCTGTCATACCACTCCATTTTAAAGCCAAGGTGTCTGCACTGTCATCAAAGTTGTATATTCACACGAATCAAGAACTGGCAGTTGTTAGTTGTTGTGTCTCACACTATTGCAGAGAAGGCTTTTTGCACACAAATGATATCTTTTGCAGATGTAAAGGAGGACTCTGTAGACAGCTCTCCCCCATCTGGGAGCCTCACACGGGGCTTTCTGTGGCACCAGGTGACTTGGTGGGGGGAATACTGCATCCATCTCCTGCTGTCTGCCTTGTGTCTTTAGGACCCAAAAGGGAACAGCAGTTTAGCCCCAGCATGCCTGAGTCCCTGGTATAACGGCTCCAGAGGAGTTTGCTTTGCCAGTGAAAATAGTGGCTCTTTTAGATTTCAGGCCAAACAGATAACATTTGCCCCCAAGCCTGTTAAGTGGATAAGCAGAACCTGACCATTGGCCCTGTTCATACCCCTACTACATTCACCGTTGCAACTGCATTTTTCTCTTGGTCTGCATTCTTTTCTGTTCTAGCCAGAACTTATACTTTTTCCAGTAGACTTATATCTACAGGACACAGGTATAATACTTGTCTGATTGCGTATACAGAACAGAGCTTGCAAGCTAATAAAATATTTATTAGAAGAAATTTTAACATTTAATAGAAAGATCATAATTTCAGATCAACTCAGTCAATAAATCATTTGCTAGGACATAGTGGTTTTGTTTACTTTCAAAAATAAAAACCATTTATATGCTTCAGACTGACAGTTCATGTCTTTGACTTACTCTTATGAAAACTCACAATCTGTAGGTTTTCCTTTTAGATTCCCATTGAAGTTTCTTTCAGGATTTCCTTTTCTTTATCTAAAACTTATATAATAACCCTCAAAAAGTAGGTATTTATGTTTTCAGAATGTACGTAGAGGAGATAGAAGCAGGGAAATAGGGATAACTGGAAGGGACAGACAGGAAGTAATGACTTTTGTCTCCTTCTCTGGATCATGTTTAACGGGACACTGTAATGAGGGATTTTTTGGGTGTTGAAGAAGACTGAGATGTGTCTGTTTCTTCTTCAAGGTGAAAAATCAAATAGTGCTGGGTGGTTCATTTAGGATGATGCTGTAAGGCAAGAAAAAGCACTCTTGCATGTCATAAAAAAAAAAAAGATCAAATGGATGTTTCATGACTGGAAAAATGAGTACTAAAGGGGCTTATAAGACAGAAAAAATAATTATGTGGAGTTGTCTCTCAATTCTACCTTTAATGATCACCCTCCTTTCTAGAGGAGCTCCACCTTTATAAAGACAAAAATAATCATGAAAACTGTGTAATTTATATAATTTTATCCTTTGAAACTACTGTTCTTCATAAGCCCTATAGTGGCCTTTTGCAATAATTACTCATTCTAAGAGGTAAGGGTATGTAGTGGGTTTTTTCCTTTGGTCTTTTACACCTCGGGCGAAGAGCTTGTTTGGGGATTTTTGTAGAGCTAGATGGTATACAAGGTGCACAGGAAAGATTAACTTAGAGGAAAATGTCAAAATTACCTTCACATCTAATAGAAATTATATCCTTACTTTCAAAGTGATGCTGAATTATTAAATGGCAGGGAAGGTACTGCAAAAGAGGAAACAGTGTGTTAGGTATTCCCTGGAAAGACCTGATTTATGTCACAGGCTGAAATGGGAGAAAAAAATGGAGACCTTACTGTGAGCTCTTTCCCTGAAGGAAAGGAGTGTCATGGATTTCCTAACTGCAGTCAAGATCTGCTCACTGGCAGGAGCTTTCAAGCTACCTGCCTTTTTCTGATTAGTAAATGGATTAGAATTCTAGAGTGAAAGCAGCTGGACTTGTGGATCCTTCTGCATCAGATGAGCGGTTGTCCTCTAGGTTGTCTGCAGGTGAACTATTTCTAGAAACTCCAGCTCTTCATTAAATTCCTTACTGTCTTGTACAGTCATCTACAGTTTTAATACTACATCTTGTAGTCTAGCTGGTTTCTACAAGGGATTATCTGTGAGAAAAGCAAAAATAGAGCAAACATGGTGACCTTGAAGTTCCTGATGCTGGGTTTGCGACATGAACACAGGGCACTGCCACGCATTTTGCTGAGCTCTTTACTTGCTTTGTGCAAGTTAGTGATTAAAGTAATGAGGAATCTGAGAGATGTTATCTTGTATTTCTCTGCGCAGAAGGTACTCTTCAGTTTGTACTCGGTTGTTCACTTTATAAGTAGGTGGAACTAGTATGCGTTCAAGGTATACATTTGATAAACGTAGCAAAGTTAAAACTAGCATTCAGAAAACGACTGAATCCCCTGGGCTAACAAGAGTCCTCTTGTTTATGTTTTCATATATATCATTGGACAGTTTTTATTTTAAAGCCAGCTGTCACAACCTGATGTTTCACAGCCTTCACTGCTGGAACATGCGTGTGTTCTGGCATCAGTCTATGTGGAATATCTGTTTGAACAAATGTAGTAGCAGGGCATGCCAACTGTGGCCAGTTGCGTTTAGTTACAGCAGTTGCTGAATGTACCTGGAGGGTCGACATTCAGCAGGGAATGAAGTCACTTTTGGCATCTCTCTAATAATACTTTGACTTCAAAATTTGTACCTTATCATACTATATGGGGGAAAAAAAAGGCTTTTCTGTTGAAGCTTGGATCGTTTGCTTGGCTGCGGGACCAGCATAGCTATGAGGACTCAGTTTGCAGTGGGATTGTGAAGGACATTGCAAAGACTTAAATGAAATGCAAGTCTTAAACTGAAACACCAATCCTTAAGACCACTGTAAAAACCACAAAACCATTAACTGCTCCCTGGATTGTTTCCTCCCACAGATTCTTTTTAGTTATAAGAGCCTTTCTAAGTAACTGTCCTGCTCCCATGAATAACCCTAAGGGGGTAGTATGGTTTTGTGTTGCACATAATCTGATTTTGTGACATTCTGTAGGAGCAGTATGTGTATAAGGATGCTAATAATTTATTAGAAACACTAGCATATGTATTAGGCCTAACTGCAGCCCCAGCATTCAAAAGTGTAAAAGGTTCCCTGAAAATAACCCAGTGAGGTCACAGTTTCATTCATGGGAGTGAATGTCATATATGTGCTGCGTTATAAACGGTCCTTTTTAAAATATGCACTATGCCCGTCATCTTTGTAGTTTTGACTGTCTGAAGTGAAAGAATCTAATGGTCTATGCTAGTCTAGTTGTACACAAATCAAGCTGTCATTATTCACACTTGGTGAGAGGGTGCCCTTTTCTGAGTGAATTATTCTCAGCTAGATCATTGTGTAGGAATAAGGGTTCATACCCAAAGAGTATTTGGAAAATTAGTAGAGTCAAATCAGTGAATTAGTGTGGGTTTTAAGAGAAATACTCTAATTAATCGTTTGAACTTGTAACAAAGGTTATGTCTACAGGTAGTACAGATAAGAGATATTAAAGAAATGGAAATATTTCCTTCCACAAATGCAGGAAGGCTAACCTTCAACTCCCACTGACCTCATATTCAAACTCAATGAAATAATGGATCACAGTTAGTTTTGGGGCCTGTCTGGTGCTGGGAACAATATGGAGCAAATATAGCTCAGGGTGGTTCTGCTGAGTGTTGTTTGAATACTGTCTGGCATTCCTGGGGAGCACGTGTTGCTCCATCTCGCGCCTACTTTCATAGTTCTGGTGGGACGAAGAATGAGACTTACTTACATCTGATTGTAACACTCCTCCTTGGGGTGCAAAGAAGGAGCAGGACTGAAGTTTGTTTCCGCTGAAAAGTGCAAGGGCTGTAAAATCTAACTGGTCCATTAATGTGACGTAAAGGGCTAGAAAAAGTCCTTGTTGTTTTCCTTTAGTTGCAAATGCTAAAGGAAAAGCCAGCTGCATCTAAGCATGGTGAATACACTGAATCATGACCTTAGTCAAACCACTGCAAAGCAACAAAAAAGCTGAAGCTTCAAAGCAAACCCTTGAATTGCAAACTGCAGGTACCAGTCTATAATCCAAAGATGCCCAATCTACTTTATATTCAGGTGTGTAGAAGGACCACTCACAGAAAAGTTATTAAATTATACACAGTTATATACAGACAGAATCTAAATTTGAATACCAGTATACTGCTCCTTGATATTTGGCATTGTCTGAACCAGTTTGGAGCTGATGTGCTTTGGAGAAGTAGCACAGCTACCCTTGCAAAGGTGTTCCTAGCTTAAACTCCTACAAGGGAGCTTCAATGCAAATACGACTTTACTGCTTCCAGCCTTGAACTGGTACCTCCAGACAGGCCTGCAGAGCTTCATGAAATTTTACGGTGTGAGTCAGCACTGCCCCATGCACTGCTATGCAGTTTTAACATGAGCCAACATTCATGGGGAGTCCATGTGCCAGGAGATATTTTGCAGGCTAGGTAAGCCCACCAGCTGTTTGTTTGGCACTCAGACTTGAATTCCATCTTCAGAAACATTTTTCCTAGTTGAGTACAGACCTCCATGATATACCTTTTGTGAGAGAAGGTTACTCATGGAAGAAAATGTTTTGTGAGATCAAGCACAAAGAAAGGAGAATGTGTGGTCACATCGAATATAGGGTGTAAGGTTTGTATGTATTATGCTGAAGTTGTACTGAGTAAGATTACACAAGGGAAGCTCTGGAAAACAGAGTGGTAAGAGAGGTTTTGACACTGGCAGCAGTGAGGTCCAGTTTTCAGTCTTTAACCACTTTCTACATATTTATTCCACTGCAAGGTAGAAATAATGCTTGATATCCACAACTAGGACAGGCCCTTAAAAATATGTATTTAGAATATTTTAGAGTCTTCTGAAATAATTCTGAACTTGTATACACACATCAAGATGTTTGGATTGGACTGTGACGGTGGGAAAGTTTTAGAACTTTGTTTTTCCTGGTAGATAGAGATTTTCGTCCATGCAAAGCCACGTGATTTTGGTGGTGGACATGACATACATAGTGCTACAGAATGGCTTACACTAAAGAAGCAGGAGGACAGCCATGACAGCAATGATTATTTCGTTAATATTCATATGTGTAATTCCAAATATAAACCATGTAATTGGACTTTCTGATGGGAAAGTGGAGCACTTAGCAAATACAGATTAGATTTCTATTGGCAGACATGTATTTTCTTTAGTTCAAATGACAGTGTTTTGTCCAAGGAGAAGTCTTTAATTTTCTATCTAACCCAAGTGATTTACATACAAAGGATCTATGGCAAAAGACCCACTTAAATGCTGGTATTTTTATTGGTTTAAAAAGACTTGCGTCTGCACCCTTCATTTCAGAAGATCAGCATCTCTCAAGATCTGTATATAGATAGCAATTACAGAAAGCAGTTCGCCCACACATACAGTGGCTTAACTCTTTAATAACATTTTATTTTTGTAAAAAAGCATAAACATATCTCAATCACTTAATGCATTTTTGTTGTTCTGCAGCATTTATTTCCTTAAACTCTTCAGAAGCATGAGCTGATAGCAGTGTCACAGCATTACTACTATTATGCTCTCTAGAGTCCACACACTGGAGGGTAAAAAAGTGGTAAGCCTGAAGAGCTCTTAATTTATTATCTCCATATTAATCCCAGAAAAGAAATGAGCAATGAATGCTTCTACAGCACATAGTGCAGAAAATTGATTACTATCTTTATGAATGAAGGATAATTTAACTTTACCCTAGCTAGTACTGAGGCAGCATATATAAAACCATTAAAACAAATGCTATCATGTGAGGTTTCAGTGGTGTTTAGGTAGCACAAAGCCATGTCTTTTCTTACACTATAAGAAAACTTGATACCTGCTCTTCTTTTGTGTCTTCTATTGTTTCACTGTTATCTTTTCCTTCCCATCTCTATTTACACTTTCGGTACATCGAACAAATATTGATAGCGTTATTTTGACTCCTGCTGAATCCAGTCTTGCCATGGCAGTGAAAGACAAAGACGAAACCTTGAAACACCACAAGGGTTGTCTTGTGGACCCTTTCACTTCCATTCCTCCATTAGCCTTCAGTTACTCTTCCATAGGCGGCCCAGCACATTGTTTACCCCTCTGAGGAACAGAAGCTTTTTGGGTAGGGAAAGTAGCATTCAGCAGTTGCCTGTGTTGCCAGGTTGATAAGAAGCTGCTTCTTTGGTGCTCTGGTGAAGAAGACAAAAGACACAAGAGAGGAGTTGTGAAGAAACTATGGTTATGAGGCTCAACTTTTGTCTTTACACATTTTCTTTTGAAACCACTTAACTATTATCTCCTATTTTTTCTTCTCACTAATGAATGCTCCAGCACCATAATCAAAACTATTTGCCCTGAAACCACCCCAAAATATGCTTTGGTGGAAGAGGAAAAGCCTCTGAAGCTGTGGGAAAGGCAGATGGGTGCTATTGGGGTGAAAGGGCAAATTTGCTAATGAAGACTATGGATGATGCAAAGTATTGTACAGATGACATGCAAGGGGAATTTGGTATAAGGGCAGTTGCCAGAAATCTTTATTTGGCCCACTATAAATAACAGGTGAGCAAGGCAATGGAAAAATCAGGAGAGAAGTTTAAAAAAGGAGGGGAAAAAAAAAAAAAACAAACCAAACCCCAACCCAGTTAATTCAAAATCTTTTTGATCATCGTCATTTAAAACATCCTTCATTACCTGAATAGGAGTAGCACCAGAGACATGAGTATATACGTGTGTGTATATTTATGTATGCACTTTTTTACTTTGTACTTTGGTTCCTGGCTGTACCATCTATGTCTTGTATCTTTTTTTTGCCTCCTAGCCTGTGCTTAGCTTATATATATTTTGATCTTGTGACCTTCTTCTCATAATACATATGTATGATTCCTAGTGCAGTTACCAGCTTAGTCCTGACTTTAGGACTAATACAGAAAGCCTCAATTAATAATATCCAGTGCTTATATGGAGAAATGTGTGTGTAACCTTCAGATGCACAGTGAATGTGTGTGTGTCTGTGTCCCTTCAGCTGGCACTGGTTTTCTAAACTGATCTATGGTGGTTACTAAGAGAATTAACTTTTAAATGACCAGGTATTGTTTTTTGCAAAATGGCTTGCAGGATGGACTTATCTTAAGTCAGAAGAGCCTTGCTTGTTGTTTGAACTTCAAATAATACTAGTTACTTTTTTTTTTTTCCTGACCTCTTGGGCATAAATGGAACAGGTGTGCATTTGCCACAGGCCACAGCTTGGGATAGCTATGTCAAAGCACAATGAGGTCATTGTGAAACATCAGTATTCTTCCAGAGACCTGGTTATTACAGACAGGAATACTTAAGGAAACTCTGTGAACTTACATCCAGGTGATAAAGAGAAAAAACTTCAAGAAAAATCTTTACATCAGCCTAATTGTGTTTCCCAGTGAGAACTATATCTTATCACCTACCTCTGAACAAGCTATTTGAAACAACTGCTGTTGACAGTTGCACACGTCCAGTGTTGGGTTTCTCTTTGAGTGCTAAAGAGATCTGGTTTCTCTAAAGGAGTCATTCTGAATGTGAACAAGGTGAATATTTTTGTTGTAAAGTGTGCTTTGACTTCGAGTGTGTCGGGAAATACTGTACCCACTAAATGATTATTAAATGGAAAGAAGGGAGGAGTTCCCAGGCATTCATGGAGCCAGCTTCTGCTGCCGGACTCCTAGCTGACACTGACAGCACCCTGCCAGGAGTGAAAGAATACGTTGTGTAACTCACTGGCTCTACCAAGTACATAGTGGTACTCTGCAAATAAACTTTCTATCCAGGTATTTTTGGACTTCTGCCTCAAACCAAGCGGATAAGGAGCATTTATGGCTCTAGCAATAAAATTCTGCAGATGTTCTTTTTTGTATGCTCAGTACTAAAAAGGAAAGCCATGCTATGCTTTTATCAGATCAACTTGAAATCAGTACAAGTGTAGCTCAGGGTTGGGATTTATGCTTTTGCAGCAACGTGTCTTTTTTTACTCCAAGAAGTCTTTCAGTGTTTGTGCTTAAAGTCCCACATTAAGCCCCCCAAAGTGACAACAATATGGTTTTCTTTGTGAGATTTGAATGTCTGGATTAGGTCACTTCACTCTTTTATAGCTTTAACCAGCTTCAACTTGTACTGTGGTGACACACATCTGCTGACTCGATGGATCAGTGCATTAAGCTTCAGGCTGACTGGTGGGCCATGCTTGAAAGACTTTTGGCATGTGCTGGTGCCTGCATTTTTCACCCTTGACTGAAAGCATATGCTTCATACAATTGAGACAGTGTTAGCATGTGGGTCTCAGGCAGCCTCCTACACATCTGGCAGAGCCTGGCCCTCCTTCCAGGTGAATCATCTCTCCTGGGAGGGTGGCTTGCAGCACTGTGGCATCTGCAGAGTGGCAGGAAGTGTCTGAATTCATCTGAGAGTGATTTTTATCTTCACATGCTTTTCCAATTTCATCAGGCCCCTCATGCTACATTCCAAGTGACATGATTAAACCTGCCAAAGACAAAGGGAGGCTGATTGATAAAAATTATCTTTGACCCTTCACAATCTGTCATGGCTTAAGACAGTAGTAATAATAGTAGTAATGATGGAATGAAATAAGTGTTATGCGAAGGAAGCTATTATTGTTTGAATAATACTCTGTAAAACAGGATTACTTCCGTGCTTTTTGTTTCTGTTTTATCACCCAAATTAACTTGTCATCAGCATAATGGAAGAATGGACTGCAAAGGATTATAAACTTTACATTGACTTTAAGTGGCAGTTTACTGTGATTTCCATTGTCTTGGTTTTATTTTAAGATACAAGTTTGAAGGCACAATAAAGATGCAGACGGACAGCACAGGATCAGTTTTCACAGAGGAGGTTAGACATTTAGGCAGGGATGTTTTTTAACAAGGAGTGTATGGATCTATTTTTCTCAGTATGAAAAGAAAATCCTTGAAGGAAGGTTCTAAACATAACACAGCAAATAGAATATTTTATAAGCACAGTACATAAAAATATTTTTATTCTTTAGCCTGCTACACTTGGGTTATGCTTCCTCCTAGCCAAGCATCTGGTCTGATATAGGTGATCTGCAAGAAGGGAGATTAACTCGTTGCACCCTGAGATGTGTTGCAGATCTGTTGCATTTGCTGGCATTTCAGTAATGCCAGCAAAAAAAAAAGTTCTGATAGAAATATAGTCAGTCTGTTGCCTTCTTCAGAACCTACTCATGCCCTTTCACCAAAGGAAAATTGAAAATAATTAGGCCATAAAGCATGTAGATATTTTGAAGTACAAAAAGTAGCACATCTGCCTAAGTTGCAGTGAGAAGAGAACCGTGCAAATTTACCTCTTGGTTACTGTAGTGTTAATGACAGCTAATTCTGTTGATTTCATTTCAGTTATTCTGAATTAATGCATCTAGCGAGGGCAGAATCTGACCCACTCTGCTTTGATGTGTGCTCTGCTCTGTCAGGAGCTGCTAGGTTCTTTTGAACAGATGCCTGTATTCTACTGATAGGCGGGGTCATTAAAAAGATCAAGATGACCAAGCCTGAGACATTCGGATAGCTGCAGACAGCTGCACTTTGCCTCTGCAGTCTACTTGGGGTGGATTCTCTAGGAGTTTTCCCTCTGAGGTTAGTTGCAGGGGGGAGCATTTTGCATACTGACCACTACCAAGCCTCAGCCTGATGGCTGGATGTATGAACCTGGGCAAAGATTACAAGTTGCAGCTCTTTCTGAGAACAAAGTATGTTCCCATATACCATGTAGGAGTTAAATCCGCATGGGGTTTTTGTTAGGCAGGGTATGAGAAAGTTGCAGGGCTTTTCCCAGAGAGACGAGGCAGCAAGTAAATAGTTGCTGCATGTATTGTTTCTGTGCTTACAAAGGCTTGGTGTTTAGTGTTCTGTAAGTACAGGATTTTGGAGTTTGCTGCTACCACAGCAAAGCCTCTGGTCACCAAGTAGCTGAGTCAGTGTTAGAGAGAGAGCCTGCAAGGCTTCCTTCCAGATATTTTACAGAGGACTTAAAATTGCACAGGATACTAAGATATCCTCAAGTGATTGCAATGAATACCAGCTATCAACTTAATCAGGAAATAATGCTTCAAATGTTGCCAGCTTGCTAACAAGAAACTTCTTTGGTGCTCTGGAGAAGAGGATAGTTACATCTTGCTAAGAACCAAACAATTAATTCTACCTACACAGTGTTGGTTTCATGCCTTTTTATCTCTGCTGTTACAAGGTACCTTACTTCAGCATATGCTTCAGTAGATTGTAGCAGCGTGCGTTTGTTCATTTTGTGATTTTATTTTTTTTATATTTCTTTTTCCCATTTAAAGCCTATTGGAGAGAAAGGGTAAATGGCACTACTGCTGACATACAAACACATATGTAGAGCAGAATAGCATCATTTAGCATAGTAAATACGGGGTTTGTTACTCAATGCAAATAATGTTCTTCAGCTGAATTTAGCTCAAAACGTTGAATACTTACTTGAAAGGAGAGCAGAATAAAGCTGTAATTCCCTGTTAATGTAGTGAAGCATAATATGCTTTTTTGTTTTGTTTAATCGTTACACGCCTGGGACTTTTCCCAGCCATATTTCCTGATTCAGGAAATCTGTTGGTAAAGGCAGTAGGATGGGACTCTGAAGAGCAAGATGCAGCTGTCCTTTGGGTGTAGAGTGGCAGAGCTACTCAGCTGCGACTTTTCCACCATGGCCCAAGACACAAGCAATTCCTTCAGCAGTGCTGTGGGGTGCAAGGAAAGGCTATGGCACTTCCCCCCAGTGAATCCATTCCAGCTGAAGAGATAACAGCCAGTGATGAAACTGGGCCAT
Source organism: Megaceryle torquata (assembly GCA_024611175.1). Lineage (NCBI taxonomy): Eukaryota > Metazoa > Chordata > Aves > Coraciiformes > Cerylidae > Megaceryle > Megaceryle torquata. The sequence continues at coordinate 78,166 of JANIJG010011766.1, read as the reverse complement.
GTTTAAAGCACTGCAGTGGAATCATGTGAGATGGCAGCTAAGCAGCCTTTCTCATTTGGACCTGTGTGGTTTTCCAGAGAAGAAGGGCAAAGTAGACTGACACTTGATCCTTCTCATGGAAAGCCTCTTTCATTAAGTAGCTGCTGATAGGAAGTGTCATTCAACAGCTATAAACTCTGACAGTTGCAGATAGGTCTTTGGAAAGTCTGTAGACCAAACTGAACTTGAAGCCTGCAGAACTGAGGAGGGGACGCAGGTGTGGGCATGTGGAGGCAAAGCCTTAGGGGACAGTACTCATCAGTCAGACCAGCGTGCCACTTGCACATCTTGGCCACTCTGTAGCCAGGCAGGCAGGTAAAACTGTCCGAGCTTTAGAAATGTTGCAGTAACTTGCATTTGTGGCAAACTGCATGTAGTAGTCAACAGTTTAAGGTCCACGGGATTTTTTTAAATTAATCGGTTTTTTGCTACTCACCATTTAGCAACTTCTTTACGTTTGTAAAGACATAACATGCACCATGCTTCTTACATTCAACAGTAATTCTCTTTGAAGATAATTGTAATAAGGCATAAAGATACTGTAGCAGAATTATCCTGTACCTGTAATAAAATAAGTGTAACTGTAAGGGGTTTTTTTTTCCCCCTGAAAACAAATACTGTAACAGTTGTTTCAGAATTCCTGTTTCCAGTATTCCTGACCTGGCCCCACTTCTTTGGCCATACTCTCCCACTTGGAATCTCTCCATTGTTCAGTTGGGTTTTCCTTCTTCTCCTGTATGCTTTTAAGATTGCCAAGGTAAGATATTTTAGACCAGTAAAAGTTAGAATATTTACAGTTGTTCATATATATTCATGTACATAATTTTAAATGCACAACCAATGTATGTGTCTATCTCTTTCTTACTCGGTTGCCCTGGCTGAGAAGTCAGTGTTTGTGAAGTGACACTAGATGTGTAATTGTGAGCTAAGGTAGCAAAATGTAACATTCTTGCTGTATTTGTTGGCACTTTTATTTAAGTGTAATCATAACACTGTATAATGAATCGATTCATTTCATTTTGCTAGGTGTGGGGACAGCACTGAAACTTCCTCCCCCATGTCTGAGTGTCCTTGCCACTAGGCAACAGTCTTTCTCCAGCTTGTGTTCTCCTTGTCTGGTATAAAGGTCTGACAAATAGATGCTGGGTGTGTGTGTACATGCATGCACATGTGCATGTGTTTACTTTACTCTCATTTAGAGCCATTAAGAACTTGATCCCACAAGGTTCTGAGCATTTTTATTTCCTGCTGGCTTTTCATGGGGAACACCTTGTAGCAAGCATTTGGCATTGCAGGGGGGGGAAAAAGAGAGGGGTGGGAGATAGGAAGAGAGATGGTAGAGAGTGAGCAGAGGAACATGACCAAAAGCATTGAATCCACCATTCTTGTTTCTGCCTGTCCAGGATGTTTTCTGCCATTAGATTCATGACAGCCAAACATTTTGGAGACAGGACTTTAAATAGGTTAATAGGTGTGCATGGCTTTTAACTACCACTGCCCTCTACTGAATAGAATATGAGAGATGATATTTCAGCTATCTCTTTGGAATAATTTCAGTCTTGAGGTATCTGAGACTCCATTAACTCAGACAGTAGAGGTCACATACTTCTGATCACCTTTAATTTTGTGCAGGAAGTGATATCCAGCCTTCTGTCATCTAATGTAAAGGCATAAGACTCAGAGAAAACACTCCTGCTAATGGTAAAATTGCAACACAGCTTAAACCCCTTATAGTCTGTGCTTGTAGAATTAATAGCTCTCAAGTCAGTGCTTGAAATGTATACTTAGCTTTAGGAAATGTAAAATCATCACCAACTTTTGTCACATACAAAAAAAATATAAATGGCGCTAGGCAGCCTCTAAGTAGGACAAAGTTTAGTTTTCATGTAATCTTCTTGTCCATAAGAAATTATTTTAATCAAAAAAAAAAAAGGCACCAAGAAAAAAACACAGTAGTTGTAGCTTCTAATTTCTCCGTTTTAGACAATTCACAGCAAAAATTGTGTTGCTTTTTTTAACCTCTGATGTGGAAGAAAATAGTGACTGAAGCTAGATATGGTCTAGGCTTCTCCTGCTGGGGAAAAAACTCTTTTGGGCTGTCTCGATATTTCATCAGCTTTCCCTTTAACTAAAGCAAGGGACACAGTTTCGTGGTGAAACAACAGAAAGCAGTAAGAGAGCTTAACAGGGCCCTCCAGGTAACATGAAAGAGTGCCTCAGTCATCCTCTGTCTTGTTACTCTAAACACCAACTACATTGTCTCGAGTCGTTTTCCCTCGCGGGAACACTTAGCCTTACCAAACACAGCTCAGCCTTACAGGTACATTCCCACCAATTAAAGAGGAGGGGTTCCTCACAAGTCCTGCCAATGCACCCACCTAGCTTGAGCAAAGATTGCCAAGTACAACAAACAGTGCCAAAGCGTGTGGTGGTTTTGGGCTCTGCTCCAACAGGGACCAAGATGAGACAGTCACAACTTAGCCTTTACATAAAGCCAAACCTTTGTGTATTCCTCTGGATTTAACTTGGAGCCGTCCTTACAGTGTAATGGAGCTAGAACTGGGTGGCTGCTGGCCTCTTCTGCTGGCGAAGCTCCACCCTGGGAGAGACTGGGCAGTGGTGCATGCTTCTGGTTGAGACTTAGTTTGGGGGTTGCCAATTAGGTTGGCAAGTCTGGTTTGTGGTGATCAAAACTGAGATTCTCCTCCCAAGATTTTCAACTGTGAAGTGTATGAATCTGATGAGGCCTTGCAAAATGACAGCCTCCCAGAAGACGGAAAATAGGTACCTTCCAGTCTTGGATCTAACAAAGAACTGAACCCAGAGGGTGGGGTTTGGATGAAGGTTCAGATTTGGATTCTCTCTTTAGTTTCTGCGTTGTGGTTTTGGACCATCAGTAGTGGTAACGTACAAATGATTTTTCACTCTAAAGAGCACAGTAAAATGCTATTATACTTGCTAATCTCCTTTTTTATATTTTGCCAAGTGAGGACTGCTATGCTGCAGCAGTATAGCTGGCACAGTGGAGGTGCCTGTGTTTTTGCCCTTCTTTGTTCATGGTGGAATGAGGACAGTTTTCTGTACACAGTATTCTGCCCTCCCCTTAAAACATCTGAGTCACACAGCTGTTTCCCAGTTAAATCACAGGCTCAATCTGACTGTACATTAAGTTGTGTTATGCAACATAGGCTGGCAAACCTGGCCACTGATACAAACTGCACAGAAACTCTGAAGATGGACAAAATGCCTAGAGGTGGGTTTACTTCTCTTTGTGCTGGTGATACTTCCATTATAAGCTCACCCTGCTTTGGTTTGCTGAGAGCTTTGGTCACCATTATTCCCATTGCAGTAGGCTCTGACTAAGACTGCTTTAAAATCTGCTTGAATCTCTGTAATAGAGCCCACAGTACAAGATGCTTACACCATGACATCTTGAATTGCCATAGCTATGAACTGGTCAGGCTTCTCTCTCTTAGCACTGCTGCTGCATTTAGACCCCCAACAAAGAGGAAGGCTGGGGGTGCTTTCCCCTGCTGCAGCCTCTCCTTGCATTGCTGGCAGAGGCCACGTGTCCTGGTTTACATTGGCAGAAGCCAGCATAGCTCAAGGATGAATTTAGCCCTTGGCACTCCTTGGAGAGCTGACTCAGATGACTGCACATGAAAACTCCAAGCCAGTCTCCTCCTGAATGTTCAGTATTGTTTTATTATTATTGTCATTTTTATTTTTTGTAAAACTGTTTTTTGTGTTCAGTGGGAGAGCTTTGCTGTTGGACTACCTGGGATGTTCTGGAGTTACTACAAGAATAGTTTTCACATCTACAGCACCTTATCCCAAAGGTTCTCAAGTCCCTCACAAAAAGTAAATTTGGCCTGATCAGCGTGTCAGCTGATAGGTAACGTTGTTTATCTTGTCTATGAGAAAAGGAAGATAGGGATATTTTAGGTGATGCGCTCAAAAGCACATGGCAGATGCATTGGGATAGAAGGTAAATGTCACAGTCCCTTCCTCTGAAAACCGGGGGCAAAAGGATGGCCTCTGGAGCCAGATTTCTTTTCTCCTACCAGCAACTGCTGCGGACCGCGTTAAGGTGTAACTACATCAGTTTGTGTCTTGGACACCTTTTGAAATTGATTGATTACCTTGTGATTTGAGGTTAGATTTTGAATTGAACATGCTACTACTAATCTTCACTTAGAGGGAGGAGGCTTGAAAACGTGGCCAGAGTAGAAGGTCTAGTAGCCTCCGCAGCAGCAATACCTAGGTAGTTCTGGGAATGTACCTACACTACTTGGCGTGCCATTGCTAGTGTACAGGGTACAGAAAATCCTGCAGTGGGAAGAAGTGATCAGAGTTCAGCCAACCCATTTGAACAGGTACAGGGGATCTGTTGGGTATGCATTTGTTGGGCGTCTTAAGAAGAAAGGAACCCTGGGTGCCAGATCTACAGCTAGAAAGGAATCTTCCATTAAGTATCAAATACCCATGAGTTTGAGCTGGAGGAGGCTTGTGTTGTCCCAGGTAGGTGACAGGGTAACATCATATGCAAGGTATGGCATTTGGGAGGCTTACACACTGTGTTAGGAGGTACCTTTTCAGTAACCAAATGCTACCTGTGACTAGGTCTTCACAGTGTCTGAGACACTATTTCTGCTCACTTGCAGTTTTGCAGCATGCAGCACATTCCTTAGATTTTGAGGCAGAAAACTTTGAGTTCATATTTCATACTGTGTGAGTAGTTCGGTCTTGGAGAGAGCTCTAGACAAGGACAGTAGGAAACAAAGTAGAGATTTTCTGAAGAAATAAAATTCTGTTGCCCTCATTGCCATTTGCCCATGAAACTGCTTCCTGCCAACTCTGTGTCTGATGCATAGTTTATATCGGCAGCAGAATTGGTGGGGGCAAGTTTGTGATTGTAGCTGGCATTTCTGTCGTGCCTCATACTGAATGCACAACCTCTCCCTGCGTCCCGGGTGTCTGAACACATTAGGAGCAGTGCAGGGAGGAAGCCTCGGAAGTGAATGCCCGAGGAGGAGAGCCACAGGGCAGCCGACTGCACAGCCTCAGCGAGCAGAGTTTACTGTCGCTCTTCTCAGGAGATCAGAAGGGGTGGAGGATGGTCTGTCGAAATGGCAACGCAAATGTCTGAGAGGCACTATTTGCTAATATGATCTATGAACAAAATCTACCTACTAATGTGAGATTTCTGTGAAGCTCTGAAAGATTTTTTTTTCCTAAACTGGTCTTGCATGCTGTGTGCAAATTTATCTTTTTTTTTTTTTTTTTTAAGTTAACTAATAGAGGAAACTGAAATCACTGGATTAGTTTACAGTGGAGAGACTATATTAATTCTTCTAATAACATTGGACTGAAGAATTACCCTGCTATTTAGTAGTGCTGGGTTTTGTTTCTTAATCCAATCACCTCATGTCTGCTCTCTAAGCCTTCTCCTTTCTTTTCTATTCTTAACATGCAATTAAAGTGAAACTCCCCTGTATTACTACTGCAAACAACAGGAAAGTAGGTGAAGCACATACTTTTCAAACGTCAATGCTTTGCTCACTTTTCAGAGCAATACCGTTTAACTGATAGGATTTACTTGGCTTCATTGGACTTATGCCAGCACATAATTTGTCCCCTACTAGTGGAATAAGTAGATGCTCAGTAAAGACTAGATATGATTTTTGTCTCTGATATAAAGTTGGAGTTTGCTCTCGATTTAAATAGCTGTGAAGGTCTTTCACTGCATCCACTGAAAAAGCCACAAATGGGCATGTGGCAGCTGCTAAGCTACTGAAATCTGTCCTTTTGGAAGTTCCCAGCTTCCTTCCACTTATATTTCTCAATATTAAATATATTATATAAAAGTCAAGATGAATTGGACAAAAGAAATTTAACATCAGAATAAAATATTTCATCAAACAAAGTGATTAATTCCAGCTTTTCAATGAACTTTCCAATGTCATGCTACCAAAACATTCTGGTTTTACTAAGCTTCACTAAAACTCTTCCAACTTAGAAACTTTTTCACACTTCTCTGAGCTGCTTTACAAACTTACTAAAAACTCTGACTAAATTCTTTTGCTCGTGAAGTCTGAACAAATTACAGTAGCCGAATCCTAGGCAGGCCATCCTGCCAAACTGCATGTATTTCTTCTCAGCCCAATAAGCCGTGACTTGGACCTCAGTGAGCTTTGGATCAGGCTCTTTATGTGTGTTATGTGTTAGGTCAGTGCAGCAGTGCCTTTGCTAACCTCCAAGTGGAATTCTTTAAAGATGATTGTACACTATGAAGCTGGCCAGATGCTGTGAGTTTTGTGACAAGGGTAAATAGCCAGTAGGAATTAAGGTGGATTAGTCAAACCACCTTTGTATACCTGCCAAACTTTCAAAAGTGTAAAGGCTGCCACTAAGCCACAAGACCCTTACCACTAGCAGCACCATGCTACTGTAACTGGTATTTAAACGACTGCAGTGGGAGGGATCTCTTTATAACTGTATTACTAGTGCAGAGTTGCTTAATGACTTCACAGGCAAATGGATAATGAAACCATTAAACACTATAGAACTGAAAATTCTGTCCCCAGTGAACTTCAAAGTTGTCTGTCTCCTTAATGGACTGTGAAACCCAAGCCTGGGTCTGAATCACTTATGATGTGAAATAGAAAGAAGCATAAATGAATATGGATTAGGATTTTGCAGCTTGAGTGTTGGATTAGTCAGGTTTTTCCTGAGTTATCTACCTTGTAAACATACATGTAGGTGTTTACACAAGAACACCAAAATTATATCAAGTCTTCAACTATGAAGGAGTTTCTGTTTATATAGTGGGTTTTTATCTTCTTTCTCTTGGGAATATAATACAGAGTTCAACAGGAAGATACTATGAGAGATTTCATTCTAGTGGAGTCCTACTTTTGGATTTATGGGCACAAGATTCCTAATGCTGCAGAATTTTTATGTTAGGTGCGTTTATATCCGGAGATAAGGCAGAAACTATATTCTGAAACTGGCCCATTTTCTCACTGCAGGGGAAGGGGGGGTGTCTCTGTGTGTGTATCCTTGGAATGGGAAAAGATGGATACTTTAGTGAGGTCTTCAGTAGTCCTGGGAACTTCAGGCATATGCCTTAGTTTTTTAGCTTGAAAATTTGAAAAGCACAAACAGGAACAAGAATGGCAAATGTCTTAGTTCTCAGATGGCAAGATTTGCAGTAGTAGCTCCTTTTTTTTTTTTTTTTTTTTTAAGAAAACAAGAAGCCACAGATTAGGTCAGTAAATGCTATGTCATAGAAGCATGTAATGTTTAATGTACATTTCTGTTGCAATGGATGTGTGCATCTTTTTTTTTTTTTTGTAGGCTAAAAATAAGCATTTTGATAGAGAGCTAAAGTAGACTGCAGTGTTTGTAAGATTAGAAGACAAGGTCATCAGGCCACAGGGCATCTTCAGTTTTATCCTCTGAAAATAGGTGAATGTATTAAAAAGCTCTAGGAGAGTTTTTATAAATGAGTAAATCTGACTTCTGTAGTGAGACACTTATTTCTTGCCACCTGTCTGTATTTATTACATGTTTTCAGTTTTCAAATAACGTTAAAAAAAAAGGAAAGAAAACCCTCTGAAGAGGACCCTTGCCTGTAGCAGGAAGTATAACCTCTCCATTTCTCTCTTTCTCGCTCTCATTATATGCTGGCATGAACACTCTGACATTGCTAATTGCCTCCACATTACACTGGCTGAATTCCAACAGTAGTGGCATAAAAATTAATGAACAAGACAGAGCTCACACATAAGGAACATATGGTGCAATAGCGGTCAATTGCATTCTACTTTAAAATAATGTCTTGAGAGAGTCATGATCAAAGCAGTTTCACAAAATGAAGGGCCAGATTCTACTTGCACTATATATCTATGCCACCTCACTGTCCTCGCTGAGAGTGTGTGTGTGAACAAGGAGAAATCTCCAGACTGTAAACAAAGAATGCCAAAAGGCTGTTTCTTTTTCAGATGCAATATGAATTTTCCTCCACCATTCCTATTGTAAAAAAAAAAGAAAGTTAATTTTCCATGGTGAAGCAAGGCTAGGGAAAAAAATGTTCTTAGAAATGGAGAGAATTGGTCAACGATGCTCCCGTCCTCTCTGCTAACAGTGCCTTCACAGAGTGAGCTAGGCAGTTCACAGAGAGGTGACATGCAATATTTCCCATTATCCTAATATATGCAATTTAATGCTAGCGTGTGTTGTTTTTATCTGTGTATACACCACGCAAAATCCAGATTTCAAAGCAATTAAGATAGTGTTAATACAAGGTACTCTCAAAATTCTTTCAAGTTGAAAGCTCGCTTAAGATTAATGTCAAAATTCAGGGTTTTTTTTCTTGCCAAAGTACATGTTAGGTAACCTCTTGTGAACATTAATGGGAGTTAAATATTTGCACTCAGATGAAAATAGACCCCAGTCATGATACAAACTATGGTAATATAATATAATACAAATAAACATTTCTTGTTTAATAACTTTTACTGCTTTGTGGAACATGCTGTTACAATAGTATTGCAAGGCCTTATGTTATAAATTATTGATTTTTATTATACTGGTGATTTTCTATCACTATAAATGTATAAATGAGGTGTTCTTTGTCTCATGAGATTTGGACACTAACTTTAACTTACATGGGCCATGTCATTCAACAGTTTAATGAATGACCCAAATAAATCACTATACCAGTACAGCACTTCATATACAAGGAGCGGTGCTTTGTATCACTTCAGTATCTGTATCCTCAGCCAAATTAGGTACTTTGGTCTATACCACAGGTTAGAGCAGCCTGGGTGTTGCCCAAACTGAAATGTGGCTGCAGATGGCCCTGCTAGGTCATTACAGCCACTGGAGAGAGCTGGAATGCAGAAATGCTCAAGCCACCTCCCCAGCATGCCTCCTGCTACTCTGCAGGAATTTCCTTGGGGCTAACTCACACTGGCTCATAGCCATTTCTACTTTAACTCCTATCAGGATAAAGAATAGGTGGGACAGCTTACTGGGGCAGTGAGAATAAATGGCAGACGTTTATTTTCTGATCTGAAGAGTCTTACTTGTATTTGAAATTTTCTCATCTACTTCAAGTTAGTGTTTCTCAAAGATTTACTGAAACATCCTTTCAGTAATCCTGGAGCAGTAATTGCTTCTCATCTGGATTTTCTGTACATGATATCATATTGATTTCTCTTAACTCTCTTAACTCTTATTTACCTATTTTAAGATTCAATAAAATAATTTGATTTTCGATTTTGGACATAGTTTTGATTTTTACTTAAGACATTACAAATTAAAGGAAAAATCATACAATGGCTAAGAGGGAGTTCAGTGCAGTATGGTGGTGTCAGCATAACCTTTTCCATTTACAATGCAATTAGATGCTATTCTCCTGCAATTAATGGGCCAAATGACACTCCCAGTTATTATAATGGGCTTCCTGATATAAATCTGAGATAACGCAGATTGATACCAAGACTTATGGAAATGCCTGTGTTCTACAGAAATGCAACTGGGAGAGAAAAGCACCAAAGCACCAGCTGAGTTCCTGTTTCTACTGCTGTTAACAAGAGTTGGTTTTTGCCCACTGTGTCTTGGTCTATATATGAGGGAGCAGCCTCTCTCTCTCTTCTCCCTTTTCATAAAAAGAAGGCAAAGGGTACCAGATGGCACGTGTTACAGACCTTTTCCTCCTAGCATAGAATTTATTTCCAAGATGTGGAATTGTGAGGATTCCTTCAGTCATCCCCCTAGAGTCACAGGTTTGGTATCTCGCCAATGGCATGTAATACACTTCCTGGCATGCTGTAGAAGTAAAATTAGTTCAGAACTTCACTTTACAGTTGAGGCTTTTTTTTTTTACTGTGTTATTTGAACATGCTTGGAAAAGGATCAGTGCTGAAGATTTATTAACCATTTCATTTCCGAGTTAGCCATAAAATCCCACCCTAGTTGTAGATTTGGACAATTATCAAAACATGCGAACACTTTGAGTCTTGTTGCTTAATGCCATATGCAAATATCACTTGTGCTTTGTTCTGTTTCCTTGGTATGAACTAAAGCATTGGGAGGGAACTGGAAGTGATATTAGGAAAAATCTTTCATCTATGGAGCTTTTCTTGCAAAAGAGTATTACTGGTAAAATTTATTTTTCAGGAGTTGAGGCTTCCAGGTGTAGTTTCAGGGTTGCTTTTGTAGACAGAAGAAAAAGAAAACAAGCTAGAAAATTCAAGTAATTATTGTAAGCTGTTTGTCTTAATATGGTTTTCAAGTGAATTTGAAGTCATATAAAAAAAAAAAAAAAACCCTCACAAAATAGTTGTTAGAAGCCGGTGATTAATGTGTGCAAACAGATATTCTCTGGTTTGCAGATCTGGGTGCAACTTAACAAGCTGAGCATCAAAAGAGAGTTTATCTCGGGGGGCTTCAGCAAAAACTTTATTTAGCTATTGGGACAGGACATGAAATTCTTTCATGGCATTTGCCTCTTAAGGGCTTTCTTCCTTTTTGTTTCTTAAACAAAAAATCTTAGTTGTATTGCACGAATGTTTGTTTAGTATTATCAGGAAAACTTCCTGGCTTGTTTGGGTTAGATTTGGGGGTCTTTTTCCTGTGTGTCTCATACATTCCCTTGCCATTTTATGGGTGTGCTGCACTCTTACCTCAAGAACAATACACATCACACCAAATGCATGTAGTTGAGTGCATGTTTATATGAAAATCGAGATTGTTTCTGTCTTGCTATAATCCATGTTTGTACAATTCTTTCAATGTCTTTAATTGTTTTGAACTCTAAAACGAAATGACTTCTAGATAAAATGAGCTTTCAGCTCTCTCCTTTTGTGACAGATTCCAGAGCATCTCTACCTCAAGGCACGTTTGGCCACCATTTTGCCTTTGTGACCCTTCCTAACCTGTACCACTCAGCAGGCTAGCACTAATGTCAGTACTGTTTACTTGGGCAAGACTGATAGCATCCAGGTGGAGTTTCCAGTCCTCTTCCCCCTCCCCCCCTCCCCTGTCTTTATACAGCCATGGAATGCATATCCTAACTGAAAAGTCAAGCAGCAGACTATTCTGCAGCTCTGCCAGGTCTTTATTTTACAAACTACTTAACACTGTCATTTTCTCTTGCATAAACACAGGGCAAAACTTCAAGTCAGTGGGAATTGACATGGTTCAACTGACCTCAGTGGTCTTATACTGGTCTGAGATATACTAAGGATCTGACTTCTAAATCTGAATTTCGCGCCCGCCTCCCCCCCCCCCCACACCCCATTCTTACTCTCATCTCCTCCTTTTTTTGTTCTTTTCTTTTCTCGCCTTCCCCCTCCCCACATCACCGCACCTCCCAAAACACCCACATTTAC